>CAUJNA010003434.1:372500-494465 GCA_963377175.1 Effrenium voratum
CCAACCTTTGGCCGATGGCATGAAGTGAAAACGGGTGCATCGCGCTGGGAGTGACTCAAGGGATTCGCCAAAAGAAATCGGCGGCTTCTTTTAGAGGTCCTCAAACAAACAACCAAAAAGGGGGAGAAGCAAGCGGAACTTCTCCAAAAAAGGAGTCACACCCTTGCCATGGTCAAAACAGCTGATTCATCCCTGCTACACAGAAACAAAAACACAAAGTAAACCTAGAAGACTTCCTCAAATGGATCCCAGCCTCAACATGATGGACTCGGTTTTTTTTGGCCATGGCACCTACGGCCCCTACGGCCCTACGCTCGGGGCCTCAGCGCGAGGTCTCTGCAGGTGGCCTGGTGGTAGCTGGTCACGTGCTGCAGCGCCTCCGCATATTGCTCCGCCAAGGCTTCGGTCCGGCGCTCGGCTTGGAGGTGGGCCAACTGCAAGTGCCTTAATGCCTTTTGCAGCTTGTCCTGCAGGCTGTGTCTTTTCTTCGGGAATTCTACGATCCCCTCCAAAATGGATTCCGTCGACCTTGTATTTCCTTATATTAAAACCCACAAATACGGCAACTCCGCAAAAAAAAAGCAAGCCGCTGATCCTAATTCTAATTCAAGCTGGTTGGTGTTGCTGCTTACGGTTACACACCAAGTGCCAAGTAGTCAAAAGATTTCCCAAGAAAGGCACGCTGAACTTCCAGCCAAGACTCTGAGAGACTCGTGTTGGGAAACCGGTGGTTTCATCACGTTTACTCAGGGGCTTTTTGCCACCTTTGGCGCGACCCCCTCAACAAGGAATCCTTCACTACAAGGGGGTTGATCATCTTTCCACCATAGGTGGCAAAAAGACCCCCCTGCGTTTACTTACCGGAACCCCCGAAACAAAGTGCCAAGTCGGAGGAATTCCCCTCGAATTCTCCCAGCAGGGTTTATCCTGAAGGGTTCCTTCAGCTGCGTTGGGGCAGGGGGAAACAACCAGACCCAATTCGGTTTGCAGGAAAACAGAGGTTGCTTGAACAATACGTTTGATCCAATTGATTTGGCCCAACCCTGTCCTGAACCGAGCACCTGAAGCACAGCTTGGACATCTCACCCTGAAAACGGAGGAAGCCCTTGGACAAAGCACATGGAACTCTGCAACAGCCCAGCAGCTCTTGCAGCCAAAGCGTGCCAAGCGCTTGAAATGCCGCTTCCAGCCCATCCGCTCGGGGCAGAGGATCCTTTTCTGAGTTTAGCGGCTGCGCCGCAGTCAGACGTCTGCCGGTGGCCCGATGCAGCTTCTGACGCTGGGCCTCCGTCCCGTACAAGCACAGCATCCGGCGATGCGAGCGCTCTCTGTCCAGGCCGCTTGCATCCTCAGCCATGCGGAAATGAGCCGCGAAGCGCACGAAGCCACGAACCCTTGAATCGCCGACTAGGCGAAATCCATACGCATCAGCCTCGCGCCGAAATCTCGCGGGCGGGGAAATTTGAGCCCAAAGGGTCACCTTCGGTGCACGACTTCCATGCGATTGTCTCCACCCCGTATTTGCATCTCTTTCAAAAAGCCCAAGCGGGCTCTCTTCACGTAGACACATGCAGCTTGAACATGGAACGTTCACTTGGTCGCATTTGATTGCGCTTGCTTTTGGATGTTACGCCACAGTTGAGCCGTCATGATCGCTACTCCCCGCGAATTTCCGTCCAAGCAAAACACTATGTGTCCAGAGGGATCTCCTTTTCGGAGTTCCATGTCACTTGAGTAGGACTCAACCTCACAAATGACAGTTGTCTTCCCATGTCTTCCCTTATCCAGCCCAGAAACTGTTGCCTCAGAAACAACACCCCCAATTCCATCCAGGGCGTGCTAGTTGTGTGCACATTGGTGAACATCGTGGGGGTCCGTGTCCAGCAACCATGCTGTTTAAAGGCGTTCCCCATTACAATCATTACAATTGGTCTATGCATGGCCATGTGAGCGGTCAACATATGTGGTCCTGAAGGACACGGACAAATGAGTGAGTCCCCTAGCTTTGTTTTTTATCTCAGTGCCCCATGTCCCTCACAGATTGGCCATAGACACGATATCTTGACCCAACCTCATTTAAGGCACAATCAAACCTGGTATTTAAGTGGCCTACCCAAAAAAAAGTGATAAACAAATCACAAGGACGGATACCCTCTCTCCCATTGTTTGTCTTCCAGGTCCCACAGCCGCACCCCTTGCTTTTCATGCTGGGTCATACGTTCTTAGCCCACGAAACCCGGCCCTGTCGCCGAACCACCAACTCACATGGGCATGTATCAAAAATCGGGGACCGAAAAGAGTGTGGATTTCCTTTTGGCGTCCCTGTAAACCACACCCAAATCCTGTAAACCCTCAAAAAAAAGAAGGGAAAGGCCCAAATGGCCCAACTGCGCCTTTTAAAAACTTGGAATCGGTGTTGCTAGATTTCGCCCGCGCAGATTGCGCCTCCTTGTAGCTCCGCAGCACCTCCGAGTCCACACCTTGGCGCGAAACCCCCACGATCAGCTGCAAATCCGGTCGAGGGCCGGACCACAGCGGATGATGACATAGGCTTCATCAGACCTCGGCGTCTGGGGCAGTGGTTGAAAACTTGAGTTCTAAGTCTCAAACGGGTGCAGGTACCCTCAAAGACATACGCCGAATTCGGGTGGCCTGCACAAGCCTAACAAATGGCTCACTTTGGGATGGTGCACACATTGTCCTTTGGCAAGCGCTTGTTACCCGTTGATTGGGGCAAAAAAGCTTGATGTCCAAACGAACAGCACCAAAAAAAACTCGCCCACCCACAAAGGCGAGAGGAATCGGGACCCCGTCTCAAGGGTTGCTCACAAGGCTGCTCGTTTGTTGCCAGTAGCTCCCTGAGGCTCTTCTCCCCAAATCTCGAGTGGGCAACCCTGTCAAAGAAGCTTTTCTGAGCTCCAAGCTCAGCTTCGAGCGGGTACTGGCAGGCAAGCTGCTTGCTCCCAAATCGGGCCAATCGGATCTCCGCAAGGGTTTGTAGTTGCTCTGAGGGCACCTTTGTGGGTTGGCTTACAGGGAAACCAACAGGACACCAATCCTTTTGGGGATCCAAATCCCTACTTTGACACATACCCAGACTGGCGGTGACTGGCGCCTCCTGCTTGCTGTCGCGGTCATGAAGGGTGACCTGCCGAAATGGATCCAAGGCTCGGGATTCCTTTCCAGCTTCCTGAAGCAAGGGGGGCTGAAATGCTAAGGGCTCCCCTCGCCGGACATTGCACAAAGCGAAAAGACGCCAAACTTTTCGCAACAAGTCAAAAAGTCAAAAAGTTTTCGAGTTTTCGACTTTTTGAGTTTTCGACTTTTCTACTTTTCGAATTTCTGGGGACTTTTCAACTTTTCGGGTAGTCCCCCCCCGCTGTGGTTTGACTTTTCGACTTTTCGATTTTGTTTCGACTGTTCGACTTTTCGGCTTTTCTAGTTTTTTTAACAGCGCGGCTGCCCTTGGCTCGAAGAGTGCGGCCTAGCCCACTGATAAGCTCTCATGCCTTTGACTGCGACGTGCCCCTACAACTTTGCAGGCTCTGGTGGGCCCGGTGTCGCTTTTGTGGGGCGTGAAGGCACGCGTCTCGAGCCCCACAAAGTCATCTAGTATGACTGCTCAAAGAAGAGTCCACAGATAAGCTTCAGCTCCAGAGCATCATCGGCGAGTTGGGCTTCCCCGTGTCGGCATCGCGAAGCGTGGAAGACTGGCCTGCAATATCTCTGCTTCCATCTTGGGGCGGGTGATATGGCTCTCCACCTCCCTAAACTTTCCAGTCTTTGGCGGGCGTCAGTTTTGTGGGGCGTGAGAGGCTCGTGCTTTGAGCCCCACAAACTGGTGCTTGACAGCGGCGCGAAGCGCAGTGTAGCCCGCTTGAACTTTTTCACGTGAATAGCGTTTGAGAGCGAAAGGCTGATGGGGCACGAAAGGCTGGCCTGCTGCATCTCTGTCTTTATCTGGGGGTGGGGGATTACACAAGCTGATGCTTTCCAGAAAGGTCGCGGGATCCGGACTTGAAGCTAGTTGGCAGACGTGTTTGCCTCAAGCGCCGCACTTGTAGCCGGTTTTGCATTTTCTCCATGTCCCTTAGAATCTGTAGCGATGTGGCCAGAGATCTCGCATTGAAGATGTCAGCGCAGCATGTTGTCCAGACCCTTTGGAGCGAGCTCAGTTGATCAGTGGTCATGTAGACACGATCTACGCAGCAGCCGCGCAGGGAGTCTGTTGCGGCACGTTGGCGCACGCCAATCTCGAGATGATCTCTTCGTTTTCGCCATGATTGCAGCTGTGCTACAGGAGTTTGCAGTGTCTGGAGATATCGCCGTTGTGCCCTTGCTGCAGCTTCCGACAGTGAATGAACAGCCTTCCCCACAAAGTTTTGAGCAGCAAGTGGTGCTTAAGTGGGGTTCTATTTGGCGCAGTAAAGCGCACGCTTTGCCCCAGGGAGCACAGGAATCTTTTCAAGTCGTTTGGGCCCAGTGCCTGGTTTTTGCAAATGGTGTTTCTTTTCGAAGACTTTTTGATGAGCGGGCGGTAGTGATTCATAATGTTGCTCTGCTGCTCGATGGTCTGCTCAGCCGACCTTCTGTGTCCGGTTTGCGACTTAAGGTGTGACTTGCGCAGGCGTAACAGAAAGGCTGCTAGAGTGACTTTCGTGAAACGTTCACTAGAAGGACGCCGTTTCCGCGAAAAAATAAGGCGTCCATGTGAAACGCATAGTGAAACCAATGCAACATCGACAATGGCACTTTCGGGCTGCTTGCGGCCGCTGCAGTATCCCTGCGCGCAGTGCTTCCCACCTGCGTGCGAATTTCCAGTTTCTGGCGGGCTTCCCATGTGTCGGTTTGAAGCAAAGCTTGATTGTGAGTGAGTTTTCTTTTGCGACCATTGCCACAGCTGACTGCCTTGCGCAAGGCCCTTTGCAGCACTTCTTGGCTCCAGCAGGGGCGCGGCTTAGCCCGTCAAAGCAACAAACTGCAGCAGCGCTGCGCTCGATCAAAGTTGCCATGGGCAGCCCTGCGCGTGACGTGGCTCCGTCTCCGCTCTGCCTTGCAGGGGAGGAGACACCGCCGCCCCCGAGCGGGAGCGAAGGCTTTGCCCTTGTCGCCGCTGAAAGAGAGGACCTGCTTGCAACTCAAGCTGAGGCGCCGGACTACTTGAATGCCTTGGATGCTTTGGAGGCTGATGCCATTCGAGAGTATGCCGCATTGAAAGAAAAGGTCTCCTCGGCTACGGACGCTTCTCAGCTCGGCGAGAAAGCCCAGCAGCTCAAGCCAGAGGATCTCGAGAGATTTCACAACGCTTGGGCCAAGTTAGTGTACGATGTCAAAGAGGTATACCAAGCCATTGGCTTCCACCGGAGGCAAGACAATGTCAGCTTGCGATCATTCGTCACTTCGCACTGCTTGGGTTTCTTCTCCGACTTGCTTGAAACCTTGGTCCTGGACCCAGTCAACGCACAGGCAGACACGTCCCTTCGCTCTGCTTGCCCGTTCATCATCGCAGAAGCTGCTGGCCGTGTTTCAGTCGGGAACGGCTTGCCTCGTGATGGGCATGTGGTTTTCAGCGCTTTCCAGGGCTAGTGTGCTTATTATTGGAACGGCCCCACAGGTGGCCTTCGGAACCCCCCCGTGGAAGGAACTGAAAGTGACTGGAACGTGGCCGCTTCAAACTTGCCTCTTGTTGTGGCAGGAGAGTCAGCAGCGGGCAAGGACAACTTGAAGCGACTAGTGCTGGGCTGGCTCGGCAAGCTGGGTGGTGAAGACAAGCCTGCCACGCATGCCCTGTTGCAAGGACAGGCGTTGGGGCACGGTGAATGGGCAGGGGCGGGAGACGTTCTTTTTGGGAGGGCAAGTCTTGCGCTCGTGCACCAGCTGCGCAATCCTCTGGTTTTTCGAGTGTGGTCTTAGCGCTTCGCTAAACTAAAGCCTAGCACGGCCTAACCCATGGGAGGATCACTCACCGTCACGGGTATCATGGAGGAGTTGCTAGAGAACAGCGGTCAGCTCCAGATCATCAACGGCGAGCTGGAGAAGGTGATCAACAAGAGGAGGGAGAAGATGCTGCAGGAGAGTGACCTCATAGAACTCCTCGATGGTACAGACGCTTTTGGAAAGCGAACTGGTAACTGGGCAGCAGAATGCTTGCTTGAAGCCTGTGGTTTGGGCTTTGCTGGGCGCGCAGCTGCCGACATACGTGCGGGAGATGGGGTCCGACTTGAACGGCGGGAGGCTCCGGTTTGTCATTAGCACCATCGACTCTGCGCAGGTGCAGACCACGGCCTTTGAGGAGAAGCTGGTGCCCCGTAATGCGTCCAACCAGCTGCTGGTCAGTGTGCTGCGGGAGATCCTCCGCGCGCAGCACGCTTCCGCAAGCCCAGACGCTCATCAGCCGGAGATGGCTGGCGGGCTAGCCTTACCAGAAGGAGGTGAGGCTCAGCAGCCAAGCAAGCGACGCATTCAGTTGCGGCTGCCGCGCAGCAAGCGCGCCAAGGCAGAGGGGGGACGGTCAGGGCCAGGGCAGCGAGATGGAAATTGAGCGCATGCAGTGGAGCAGCAACTTTGGTGCTGGCAGGTGTGCTGGATGGCTCTGGCCAAGCTTGTGACAAGGCAGGCAAGTGCCCGGGTAGCTCAATGGTGACGAAGCACGCAGGAAAAGCGTTTGGGGCAATGGCGACAGCCAACGCAGCAATGCGGAATGGTATGCTTCGGCGGGCCCTCGGAGACAAGGTTCCAATTGATAGCCACGTCAGGATTTTGGACAGCCTTGCCGCAATTCCAAAAATGGAGGCCAGTTGCTGGCTGAGCCAGAGCCTGAGCTCATCCCAGACCTCGACCCCATTGACTTCGCAGCTAGGCGCCTCTTCGACGGCTTGGCCAGTGAAGCGGAGGGGGAGGAGACGCTGCTTGAGAAGGCCACCACTTTGGGCATGCCCTTCAAAATCAACAGCAAGACGGCGTGGTACAACTTCCGCCAGCTGCACTTCAGTCGTGGCAGGAAGCGACAACAAGGCCTTGAGCTGAAGATGCTGAGTAAGAGCCTAGTTGTGCGCTCAGATAGACGTAGGGTTTGGAAGCGACAACAAGGCCTTGAGCTGAAGATGCTGAGGTTGCGCGCTCAGATAGACGTAGGGTTTGTGCGGGTTTGAAGGGAATCTATCACTACTGGGAGTATTTTCAGTTTTGCCGGGGGCTTAAGCAAACGGAAGCTAGGTTTCTCGTTTTCCTTTTGAAGCCGACCAAGAGGGGTCGGTGCAGAAGTGAGACCCTGCCCATTACAAGCTCCACGGGCCCACCTCCCTTCCATGTGGCGTGCATGCATTGTTTGAAATCTCCACAAGGCAAACTATATGATATTCATGTTTGGTATTTCTTTTTGTGGGGCTCGGAAAGGCCTATTCCGTGCCCTACAAGGCCGGGTCTGGCAGGAAGGGTGAAGATGTGAGACCTTGCCCGTTGCAAGCTCCACAGGCCCACGAAACTTTTCGCAAAAAGTCAAAAAGTCAAAAACTTTTCGACTTTTCGACTTTTCGAATTTCTGGGGACTTTTCGACTTTTCGAGTGATTTTTTGAGACTTTTCGACTTTTCACTTTTCGACTTTTCGAATCAAAAACACACAGTTTTCATTTTGTGTCCGTGACCAGCCAGAGGACACCACTCAAATTCCAGGGCTGTGGAGAATGGAATCCACTTCTGTGATACAGAAAGAGCCTAACCCCAAAGACGACTTTGCGAATAGAAAGGAGGATTCCCAAAATCACAGAAATGATCCCACAACCCTGGGCTGAAATGAGTGAGTCAACATCAGGGAAGCCCAAAGGAAGCACCCGTTAGGGGGCGAATCCTCGGATGTTCCGATCACCAGGCGGCCTTGTAGCTGCCTTCATCCAGGGCCATGACTGAGTTGTACCTGCGTCTGATCTCAGAAGGGTGTCTTCTTGTTTTGGCAAGGACCCAACATGGTAGTTGTCCTTTTGGTTTTCCTTCAAAACCACAAGAAAGAGCTACACTCAAAAAAGGAGAACCCAGGAAGGATTGATCCTTGGCAAAATGAAATGGAACTCCAAAAGCGGTCCGATCCCCAAAAGAAGTCTCCTCTGACAGTATACCCTCCACAAAACACAAATGGGTTGTTCCACAAACCCATAAAAGGAGGGAGTGACCACCCAAATGGTTCCATTTGAGGAGACGGGGTTGAGTCAAACTGGAAAAAAACACCAAATTGCACGATTCCCTTCAAACCAACCCAAGGGCAACCTCAACACAACTTCCCAGATCCTCTCGCCTCAAGGTCTCTGTTTTGTCTTCCTCCTTCTGTTGGATCTCCACCACCGAGTCTGAGGAGCCCTAGCAAGGACAAGGCGAAGGGCGATAGCGGCTGCATACCGCCAAGCTGTTCAAACACTCTCCGCCTCTCCGTTTGGTGTCCCTTTGAGGGCAGGGTCCAACTCCTGAAGTTGCTTGATTGCTTTAACCCGGTGCTCAAGGAAAACACCCGAACAAATCACACATGTTGGGGGCTACCTGGGTGTCGTCTCCCGAACCAAAACGGGAGTGCCAAGCCTCCAAATGGAGGAGACAACAAAAAACAAACAACAAAAAACGACGAACTCTTTTGTGGGTGGTCCGGCAGTGGTCCGGTTGGTGTCCCAAAGCCGCAAGCACAAGGGCACCAACTTCGCCTCAAAAAATCTCGGCGCCGCTGGGCGCCTGGAAGGTATCCAGCAGCGCCACCTGCGGCCCCGAGAGCCGCGCGAAGACGTGGGACCTCGGCGCCCGAGAACCGCGAGTTCGCGCCCGAGGTCCTGGGGCTGGGGAGAACGAACGCCTGCCGTAAAAATTGGCGTTCTGGAAAACCTGTGGGCTTCTTTGGCCTGATGGGCATCGGGTGTAATTACCCCTTCAAGGGCTGTCCAGTCTCTATGGGTGTACCCCTACCTGTAACTGGAGACTGGGGTTGAAAGCTGGTCCCTGGCGAGAAACGGAGCTCAAAGGAGACTTGGCAACCAAATCAGTTCACATGGATGTTTGGCGCAAGAGACTCAAACTTTGCAAAGGGCAAGGGAACAAGGGAGCCAAGTATTTCGAGGCTTCCGATTTGGAATCCGAAGTTGACACATTTTCACCTGGAGTTTCTCTTGCTAGCTCAGCTGCATCTCTGGCGGCAAGGGACACTTTGGGACCGATGCCAGGCCAGAAGTGTCCCTTGCGGGGGTACAAACCTAAACCCCGCCCAGCAACCCGGGTCCCAACCACTGCTCTTTGGACCGTGCTAGGGATTTTGGACATGGGAGAAAGCAGTTGTTGGAGGGTGGCGTTGTTTTGCTCTCTTTTTGTTCGTTCCCTCTCTCACTCTCTCTCTCCCTCTCTCTCTGTCTGTGTCTCTCACTGCTGAAGCTTTGTCAGGCTTCCCGGCGTGAACGACACCGCCATGCTGGCCTTGTCGCAAGTCGAAGTCCACCCATGCAACCCAATGGGGCCGGTAGTTGGCTTCCCTTGAACAAGGGCGAAGGGTGATCCTTTTGTTTGAGCCTGGAGTTTGCTCTGCAGACAGTTCATCAGTGCTTCTACAAACACACTGACTTGTTTGTTTTTTGGGGCCTTCTCCTTCTTTCCCCCTTCCCCAATAAACCGCGTCGAACAGACACTGTGCAGTATCGCAAAGGCAAAAGGCCGAAGTGCGAAGGGCAAACCCTAAGCCTCCAAGCCTCGCCCTCCGAAGCCCCACCCGCAGCGACAGCCCGAGTCCAAGCCATCGCCTTGTCGTGGCGGCGCACCACCAGCACCAGCACCGCGTCCTCCTTGGGGAGGTCGTCGATGGTGAAGGACCCGGAGCCCAAGCCTGCGACCTCCCAATGTCACACCCTCCCAGCTGTTGTTGGAGAGAAATGGCTGTGGGTCCATGGGTATCCATTTTGGAACCCTAGCAAATGGGACCAAGGACTAAAACCTGCGGTCCAATTCCTGGTGACCCACCCAGCTGTTGGAGAGAAGTTGGTGCGGAAACCCGTGGAACGTGCAAAATGCCTAGAGGTACTTCAAACAGATCAACTGCAAGATGGAAACACGAGAAAGGATGAGAACACGCCGGGGAAAACGGGAGGTGATCCAATCTTTTCAGCCCAATCCAAGGACTTTGGCCCGAGTTGCTGCGGACTTCTGGCTGCGGCTGGGGGACCAAGGGACAACCTGAAAAAAAACAAAACAAATGGAAACCAAAGTGGAAACTACAGAAGAAACTGAAACGAAGGGAAAGTGGAACACTCGACAACACATGAGCAGCGCCCAAAACTCATTGACTGTTGGCTCTACCAACATAATTATCAAGATGGCTATCAAGACGTATAGGGAGTACTATAATCTCTGTTGAACCAGGCACTAAAATGGGGCCTTTTGAGGTTTTGGGCGCTGCTCACAAGTTGAAAGAAGCCGTGCCGAAGCGTTCGTCGAAGGCGAGGTGCCAGTCACGAGCGAGCCTTGAAGTTCACGTTGTCGCCGGATCGCATATCGCCGGTGTACTCGAAGCAAGACTTGTACCTAAAGGCTCCAAGGGCTACCCATGGAAGCTGACTGAGGCGGTCCTTTGGTGAATTTCTGCTGATCTTCTGTCAACTTCCATGGGAGAGGGCTGGTGCGTTGGAAACGCGGCCAAAAGGGCCTTTTGAGAGGAAACTGTCCAAACCAGGACTCCCAGTCAGGTTCCACGTTCGTAGTTCTACCGAATGGAAGTGGACAATCTTGAAGCAGATCTTGGCTGCCCGCTCTAAGGCCTTGCGGATCGTGACCTGCACCGGATCGCTTCGTGCGGGTGCTGACAGATCCTCCCGCCTCGTTGAGATCAACTTGGACTGGAGCGTCAGCGGGATATGCGCTGCATATCTGAGACAGGCGTTGCGTCTGCAGGCGAAGAGAAGCTGTGGCCGGTTTGGTCCGACCCCAGACCAGTGCTTCACCTCCACTTTATCTTTTGGGCCCATGAACCAAAAGGCAAAAGGGAGGTCATCAACCACGTCTGCTGAAAAACAAGGTCCCCCGTTCCAAACGCAGTCGCGGCCAAGCTCGTCCAAGAGCCAGGCTCTCAGCTTGAGCTTGTAATCCAGGTTCTTCACAAAGCTACCCTGCCTCAGAGAGGAGTTACTCGTAGATCCAGTGAGCAATTACATATGTTTTTCACTTGCGGGGGAAAAAAAAAAAAACGGGCGTTGACTGCTCAAGCTGCAACATGGGGCGCTCTCCTTGTGGTGTCCTAGTGGTTTCCCTTGCGGGCGTGGGGGAAGGAAAGGCGGATCGCCTCTTGGCTTTCCTTGAAACCCTTCTCAATACAAAGGAGGGCCGGGAATGGAGGTCTTTGTGGGGAGGGGGAGCTAAGGCGAGCGACAGAAAGGCCGGCCTGTGCCCCAGGTGCACGAGATCCGTCAGCGCCCTCGGCGTGGGCCATGGGAGGGTGATCCTTGTACGGGCTTTGATAAAAGGGTGTGCATTTGCTTGGTGGAGCCTCTTTTCCTCTGAGTCTCTGAGTTTAAAGGGAAACCCAAAGGAAACCCAACTATTTAGGGGGCTCCTAATCCAAAATGAGCCCAACGACATTGGGGAAGACTCACTTTGAGACACCTGCCTTTGGTCTTCCAGCGATCGGAACGCGTTTACGACTCAGCGGGTCTGATAAGTGGCCGTGGCTCGAAACTTCTCGGAAGGGCACCGACTTGGCTGCTGGGACGGGAGTGGACAGGGAAGCAACCCTCCTGGCAAGCGGGTGTGGGTTAGATGTCTGAGCCACAGCCAAGCGGCCTTGGCCTGAGCGGGGAAAGGTTTTGCCAACTGCCACACAGCACCAAACTCGAACAAAAACAACAATACCCCGCAGAAGGTGGAAAATAGCCTCCAAGTGTCCACGTACGGAATTAACCCCCCCCCCCCAAGAATAAAAGAAGAGAAAAAGCCAGATGCTGCAGTGTTGTTTCTGTGGCTCGCTCAAAAGTTATAAACCGAGGGCAAGCCCCATCCGAATAAGGCAGCACAAGACGGGCCCCCAGCTTTTTTGCGGTCTTTTTCCACCGCATTCGGCTCGCGCGGTTTCTTCTTTTCCCAGTGGATCTCAGTTGCAGCATGTTCCATTTGATTTGTCAGGGTATCCCTTGTTGATTCCAGGAGACCTGCTTTCTGTAGGTTTCAGGGGAACCTGACTATGGAAACTGAATCTGAGTGTTCCAGTTTTGAGTTGTGGCTCCCTTATCAACACTACCTGCAGCCCAGAGGGCCAATGTTCGGAGGAAAATGGTCGGCGGGAGCCAGGCAGGTTCCAGCTTGCGGAGACTCCTCTGACAAATGGACCCCATAGCCCAGGTGATAGCCAGAGTTGATGACTTATCTCCGAGAAATCTGCCGAGTCTGGCATGTCGCCTACGAGTCAAATGGCGTCAGCCCAGGATGGACAGGATCGCCTTCTTCTCCTCCCCAAAGACAGCCCCCAGCTTGCTGAGCTCTTGCGCGGCTTCCACAGCGCCGGTCCGGTCCGCACCTTCGTCCGACCCCCCAAGAGGTTGCGAAAAAGAGGTGGCCACAATATGGTGGCTATACGGTCGTTATCATAAGTGTCCTTTTAGGGGAAATAGATGGCCCTGGTAGATGATTCAGCCACCAGGTAAACCAGGGCCATCTATTTTTCTATCAAAACAACCAAAAAGGACACCTATGGTCGTTGTATAGCATTGCTCCCGATTCCAAAAGCCATGAACTTGAGAGTTGAAACTCCTTTGAGAGATGGACTCCGTTGGTGGGTTCCTGGTCAACCAGGGGAGTGCCCAAGAAAGACAAGGGATGCTGAACGCGGTCTGGGGGACTCCCCAGAAGCCATCGAATTGACTAGCTGTGGTTTTTGGGGGATAGATTCGCCCTTAGAACCCAAGATCTTTTGTTACGGTCTCCTTCCAAGTACTCACCAGCAGAACAGAAGGCGTAAGGAGCCCCCGAAAAATGATCCATGTCTGATCGGAATGCTTTGGGCAACGAACCAAAAGCCTTTGGGTTCCTTCTATTTTTCAGAATCTCCGAAAAAAAGGACAGGGGTTGGGATTTTCGGTATCGATCCAAAACTTCTTCTCCTTTCGCCTTGGATCGGATGGTTTCCCGTCCAAACCCCAGCACTTGCTCTCCTGAAAAAAGAAGAGAGAAACACCATGTCGTCGTTCCTGCCAAGCATCCCCAAAGCAACATGAAGCCCAAGAAGCGCAACCACGACTCCCGGTTTTACACATTCCCGAGAGAGAGGGGGCAGCAACCGAAAATAGATGCAATTCAGGCACCCACAGCCCAAAAACAAGAAGGGACCAAACCCCCAACAAAACGGGGAACCGAACCTCTCCAAGGTCCCGCCTGCATCCACCAAAAATCGGACGGAGTTCACATGGCCGCGGCTGGCAGCCAACTGTAGCGGCGTGGCGCGACCCACCGGCTGACGGGGGTCCTGCGGCAAGGCGTCAGTTTGGGGTTGAGGGTTTCCATTGGCTGCCGGGGGGGGGGGGTCACTATGCACCATGAACCACCCCGCCAAAAACAAGCCTTTGTGTAGTCTCTATGTTATGGTGGCATATGGCTGTGGGTCAAAACCAATGGTACCATTTTGGGGTAGGTGCACCACCCATTTTAGAACCATTTTATTGGGACTGGGTCCCCTTCACTGGGGGTACGACTTGGATTTTGACCCCACACCCATATGGCGGCTTCATCCAACTCGTCCCCCGGCCCCGCCCGTCCTGCACGTTGAGCAGCGCCCCGCGCTCTATGAGCATCTTCACGCACTGCGCCAAGCCCCGCCCTGCGAGGTGGCCCAAGGCCACGCCCAGCGCCTCGCGCTTCGCTTGCGCTTCGCTCCGGGCGGAAGAATCCCACGGGTTGGAAATCGGCGGGTGGCTTTGAATTGGCGGGTCGAGTGCGGCTGATTTCGTCTGCAAGGTTTGGCCATGGTACTTTCGCGAATTTTCGAGCACATCCTGTAGGTACATGGCTTTCATTTGGGCTGATTTTTGGGTTTGACGTTTGTCTCAAACATCCACCTCATCAAACTCGCTGGCTGCTCGGCTTACCACTTCCCCAAACAAAAGACATCCATTCGAAAACCATGAGGCGTCGATTTACCCCTGAAAACTCCCTTGACCATCTTGGCCCACGCATCAAGTCTCGGTTTCACCTGGGTCCAGCAACGTCACCTCCTCTAGTTTCTTTGTTGAGAAACCCTGGAGATATCACCTGTCTGCCCCCACAATTCGGCCGACCGGTTTCAACACATTTCGCTTGAACAACCTCGTGTGGGCTTCCCTGTAAAGGGGCCGAAACGGGTCTGGTTTTTTAAAAGACAACCTAGTTTTGCCACCAACCCTGGTTGTGGAAAACTAACCATTTCCGTGAGAAGTAAGGAATTCCTATGACGGCTGTATCACGTTCAAGAGAAGTTCCTCGGCACAAACAGTGTGAGGGGGATTTCCTCAGCATCGCCGAACGCGTTCAAACACATCTTGGGTATCTTTTCGGGGAACCCGTTTCCCCTTGGTTGTCCTTTAAAACAACAGAAAAGGGCACCCTCAAAAGACCCATTCTGCAACCAAACCGGATGAAGGGGTTTACCCAATCCCTCGGCAAAGATTCAAAAGGACTTCCTACCCGCACTTGGCAAAGGGTAGGGTTTGGATTGCCCAAATCGGAACCACTGTGCTATGGGAGAATAGAACCCTCAGCCTTGTGGAATCCAGTGGGTATTCTATGGTATAACTTACCGGGCTTCCCACTGCAAACCGAAAAAGACACGGTTTGACCCTGCCAGCCTTCCTGCCTTCGCCCTCCCCCGCCCCCAGAAAACCGGCAACTCGCCCCCACATGGCCTCGGGGGAGTGCTCCTGGCGCAAAATCTTCTTCACGGCCTCCACGGCCTTCTTCTCAGTCCGCGCCTTCTCCAAGAAGCACACCAAGCCTCCCATCCGATCCATCCGATCCATCCCATCCATTCGCTTCGCTCCCGTGTGGTGTGGGGGAGGGGGGGGGTTTAAAGGGATCCCTCGAAGGATGCCAGCTTAGACCAAGAGCAAAAGCTACCCTAATGATCCAAAACCTGGTCAAGCAGGTGGTATGTATCCTTTGAGCAGTGCTGCCGACGGAGCGTGTTGTTTTGTGCTGGGAGGGTTGGAGTTGGGCTGAAGGGAAAGTACACCGTAAAGGGGACAAAGGCACTGGTTTTTTAGGTCATCCAACTAATTCAAGCCGTTGGTGTTGCAATTGAGCATGTGTCAGGGGAGCCAAGTGGCTTTTGGGTTTCCTTTTTGGCTTCTTTATGTTTCTTTCGAAGGGTGCACATGGTACCCTCAAACTGAGAAACGCATAGACTCTCGCCCCTGAGTGAAACCGATGGGGTCAGGGTTGAGCCTGGGCAAACCTTCCAGGTTTGAAAGTAAGCCCCGAGATTCTGAGATTGGTTGAACTGCGTTCCTTTACCCAAGCGCAAAGGGGTTATGTAGAATGGCGTACCGCAAAAAAACAGAGACCACGACAAGGGACTCACATCTCTTGTTCTTTTCTGGGCATTCTGGCGGGCAAAGGTAAACAGCTTCAAGTCATGGGCAAGTGACCCCCCATTTTGGATGGTCAACCCACCCAACTTGTGCAGACACTTATGTTGTCATTTCTGTCCGAAGCCAGCTGGGTAAAGTACTCTAATTCACTAACCTAGCAATACATAAGTCAAGGACCTTCTTAATGGGGTAATTGAGCCGCTCGTCTTGACTCCCTGAATCGGTGAGAACGAAGAGTCTTTTTGGTGAACCCAAGACGAAAAAAAGCAAAATGATCCACTCTTCGTGCTCGCGGTTTATCCCTTCTTCCCTCCCAAAGAAAATCAAACCACAAAAACAAAACAAAGCTGAAAAAAAGCTGGAGACCGTCAATAATTACATATATATGCGTATATATACACACATGCGTGTGAACGTATACATATATATATACCTGGAACCTCCGTCCGGCCAAAATTTCAGCCGCTTTGCGTTCAGCAAGAATTTCAGCCGCAAGCAGAAACAATCGCCGGCAGCTCTGAAAAACGCCGGCAGCCAGAAAAAACAGCCGCAAAGCCTGGTCTAGCACATCCTAAACTGCACCAAGCACTTGCTCCCACAATGCAAAACCAACTGGCATGTCTTTGATTTGCTCACAAACGCTGCTGAAAGTTATGAAGATGGACACTGGGCACGCAGCAACGACTCCACCCATCCAGAGAACAATGCGCAGGCCGGAAATGGCAAGCACTTGCACATCAATAGACGAGCTTTGACACGCTCGGTGCCCGCAACTACATAGCCAATTGCATGCATCATGATTTCTGCTGGCAATGCATTTGTGACCAGACGTGCTTTGCACAGTGATGCTAATAACAGCACGAATCGAAGGTAAGGAGATCAAGCGTCAAGCAGCGCAATCAAAGGCCCTGAGAACATCCACTCTTTGGACGCGTGTTTCCGCCGTAATCCCGCGTGTTTCCGCCGTAATCCCGCGTGTTTCCGCCGTAGCCCGAAACACCAACAAAATACAAAACCGTCTATTAAACCGTGCATGCAGGAGAAAAACTGATTCCTGTATTTTGGGGCAACCAGCCCCTTTGAAGCCAGAAGCAGTGGAGACAAAGAGGGCTGCGTACTCGCCACACGCATCGAACAAACATGGTTCATACACCCGGGCTGCGTCATGCCCTGATTGAAGAGATTGGCGGTAGGCATGCGCAGGTACTGCGGTGGCTGCAAGTTGCAAAAGGCTGCTTTGTGGCTGCATATATTGAATATAATGAGACAAATGGCGGTTTGCAGAATCAACGCTTGTCACATTGGCGCATGTGCATGGGTCAAAACAAAAGTTCTGGCAGCAATGCTCTTTAAGGCCGCGTGTGAGAAACGCCGCCGGAAAAGCAAAAACGCCGCGCGATTTTTGGGAGATCCCAATTTCCGCCGGCGGACGCAAAAAGGCGCCTTTTTGAGTCCGCGGCTGAAATTTTGGCCGGAAGGAGTTTCCAGGTATACATATATCACAGGACGCCGCAGCCAAGAGGCGCTCCCCCGCGCTCCTGGACTCCGCATCCACCGCCATCTCCACCTCCGCGGGCGGATCCGCGGCGCCCGCGGCGTCCGCGGCCTCGCGCCGGGCGGCGCGGTCGGAGGCGGAGAGGGCGAGGCGCTTCTGCTTGGCCGCCTTGGCCCGCGCCTTCACCTCGGCGGAGCGGAAGGGCTGTTGGGCCGGCGAAGTTGGACTCACTTGGTTCTGGGTCATCCAAATGAATGGACATCAAATGGTCAACCCTGGAAACCCCTGGTGAACATCAAAATGGCTGGCAAATGGATGTTCAGACCCCTGGTGAACCTCAAAATGGCTGGCAAATGGATGTTCATCCACCCCAAAGTGGAGCCATAGGTTATGCCCCATGGCCACTTCCGTGGATTGGCCGAGAAAAGTCATCAAGCCTTTTGGTGTACCCGTGACATAGTCCAAGCCCAGACAGCATCAAACTCATGAACCCGAGGAGGGAGTTAAACAGGACCAAACTCCCCACCTTTCTCCAAAGGAAGAGTCGAAATCTAACTGGTTGCTTCCTGGGGCATCCCTGAATACATTCCCAAGCTACCTCCTCAAAGGCTCAGGCGAATTGGGCTGGGATTCAACCCCTGGTCAGAATACCAGGGTTTACCATGGACAGTCAACCCGAATTTGTCCAATGGGAAGGGTCACCCCATTCAACCAGTCTAAAATCTAAAAGCTGCAAGTATCCCCTTCAAAATGGGAGACCGGTCACCCATCTGTTCTGATCAAACAGGGGGTTGTCAATCCTGGGTTTGACGAGGGTACCCCAAAATGGTGAGTTTCTTTTTGGGTTCCCTTTTAAAGACACGACAAGCCGGTGCCCAAAAAAACAAAAAACAAATCGAGGCCCATCAAGGCCTTCTTGCGCTTCTGCTCCACCTTGGCCTGGCCCTTGTTGTGAGTGGGCTTGCTCTTCGCCACCTTCGTCTTCTTCACGTACTTCCCCATCTCTCACAGACAGAGGCGGAAGAGGCGCTCGTCTATGCTCGGCAGATTCCCATGGGAGCTGTGCCGGGGCCAATTCGGGGCAAAGGAACGTGCCTGTTGCCTGTTTGCTTCTTCCCTGGGGTGGTGGCTTTTAGATGGGGTTGGAAAAATCACTTTTAGGACCTGGAAACCACAATAGACAAGGGAAAACATGAGGATGTCACTAAGATGGACCGAGTTTTCAAAAGCTGAGAGGGCTTGGGTAACAAAGTCTTCCTGTATCATTCCAGCTCCAAATACTAGCTCACGCAAAGGGGGGTTGGCTCCAAAGCAAGACTCGCATTCCTGAGAAATGGGCGTTTGTGTTGCTGTTATTCCGGTCTATTCTTGAAGAGGCCCACCTCTGTGAGCCAATATCCTACGGAGCTGCGCGGTGTCATATCAGGTAAGCAGGCTGTTCGGTACACTGGTTCTCAGCAAACAAGAAGTTGGAATCATAAATGAACCCTACGGACTATCCTTGTCGTGATTTGTTTGCTGGCCCAAATGCACTTATATAAGTGACGCTGCCTTCGGGAGTCTGCCCAAATGACACAGAAGCAAGAGGGCGGCTCGGGACATCTGCACAATGCTCTTGTCTCAACATGAAAAAAGGGCGGCAAGTCTTGGCTCAACGTCTGAAGGCGCGGGGGACTGCTCCGAGATGTTTTGTGCAGGCGTGTGTCTCGACATCAATGGCCCGGCTTCCCTTTGAAAAATCCTTCACAAACCGCCCGCATTGAATTGCTTTTCAAAACACCATGGGCTGTTGCCCAGTTGAATTCTCCTCCTCAGCTGCAATTCCCGTCAAGACTGGCCCTTTGGAATCAAACAACACTTGGGAGTTTCTCAACAATGGCGGACCTTCTTGTGGAATTCAAAGGACAACCATTTGGGGGGACCGGCACATGGGTATGTGGCGAGATACAGCAGACCTTTGGTTTCTCTTTGAACCAACCTGAACAGGCACCCCTCAAATATGACGGTTCCAATCAAAATCGGGCCTCAAGCGAGAAGGTTCAATCAACTGCCCCCTTTTGGCGCCCCCCCCAAAAAAAAGAAAGAAAGCCGACCGCAGGGAAAAAACCGAAACCGTCTCCCAAAAAGACACGAAGCCGAGCGCCACCCCGAGACCCCGGCGCCAATCGGAGCTCCCAGGGGGAGGCCTGGTGGATTCCTCCGGATGGCTTCGCCCCTTACCCCGACAGCGGGCACTGAGGGTTTTTGGTGAAAAAGATCTGCAGGTCCCGGCCCATGCTGGAGTTGGTGCTCCCTATCTTGGGTTGGCTTTGAAGGAAAACCAAGAGGAGAACCGGAAAAAACTGTTATTTTGGGGGGCCACTTAAACAGACAAAGCCACAGTGTTCAGACTTCCCTTCAATCTGCGCCTCCTCAAAAGGGCCTGGACCAAACCTGCAAAGGTTGGCTTAGCCTTGGAGAGCTGTGAAAAGACCCCAGTAAAGAAGGGATTCCAAATGTGGTTTGTAAGAGAAAGGTCACAGAATTTGGCAGCGAACCGATTTTGGTGCGCGAACCATTTCTGGTGATGTTCGTATGATTGGTTGTGTGACAGGCTGTTTAAGCAGGCGTCCTTGAGAGGTAATCAATCTTGTTTGGCCCTTGGCGAGTTGGAGGCAGTGGTTGACAGGGTTGGGCAATTGAGAGAACACCCAGAGTGACTTAGTCAAAGAAATCCTTCACTTGTCAAAGAAAGGGTTAACATCCCATAACCAAGGTTGGCGCCAGAGCTGAGCTAAGCAACCAGACCCTACCCCAAAGGGAAAACCCAAGATGGTTCGAACGAGTGTTTTGACGAGGGTTGAAACCCGTTGGCCCGACCCTGCGGTGAACCTGAGCCTACTGGAGTCATGGCTGAGTTACTTTTGCCTCTTTTCCATCACCGCCCCCCCCCAACAAGTACAAAAGGAACCAGCCGTCCATGAGCCAAAACTGCTTGGGGGCAGTGGGGGGGGTCTGTTTCCCGTTGGTGGCACTGGGCCTCCTTGTGGGCGGCACTTGGAGAGGTTGGCAGAGATGTGTTTGTGGACATGGGAAATTGAGTGTGTACGGCTGATATCTTGACCAAACCTCACATCGCACTAGCTACCTGTGCCTTGCAAGATTGGCATGCGACACCGACTGTGAAGCACACCAGCTGATACCCCAAGTCCCCCGCTAAAATCAAGATGGGAACCCCCCAAAAAAGCATCCCAAACTGCCCCGGAACCCCCTCCGGAACCCTCCAAACCCCCAACCAGAGCGCCTATCTGGGCCTATTCTCCCCACAGCTTTCAGCTGTTGGGTAAAACGGGGAAGTTCCCAAGGGAGATGCCTCTGGATCGAACTTTTTGGGGCGCCTTCAGCTGCGATCTGAGTTTCGACCCATCCGACCGCGCAGCCTGCAGCCAGGTTGGCAGACGCCAACAGCAGCCAAGCGGCCCAAGCCTCCGTAACGCGATCGGCCCGCGCCCTTGGCACCAACTTCCCCCCCCCCCCCAAGACAGCGGTGAGGACCCCAAATTTAGATGAATATTGGTTGTATCGTTGGAGCCCCAAAACGTCGGCTTCCTTTCTTGCTTCCAAAACTTTCCTGCAGCAAAATAGGAACCCTGACAAGGGTTACCTTTGTTTTCCAGTGAGAACTAGGTGGCACCCTTTCCCCGTGTATGGTGTTTACCCACAACGGTTCAGGCATCTGAAGTTACTTTGTCACGGCGCATAGGGGACCCCAAAAGATCGGTCTGCGCCGAGGCCGGACACTTGGCCCGCGGGCCATGGCAGGTACTGCAATGGAGGCGGAGGGGCCTTGAGCCCTTCGGGCAGCGGCAACCGGCGCGGCGCTGGAAACGGCCCCAGGGTCTGGGCTCGGAACCCATTTGCCACACTCAGTTCCTAAGGACCTGGAATAAAAGGTGATCATGACTAAAATGGGCCGAATGGGCCAATTTCGCGACCCAAAGGGTCAAAAGGTCGATTTGCTTTGGGCAAGTGAGTAAAGGAAAGCCAAGAGGAAAGCCAGCATTTTGGCTGACACATACATTGCATGGCCCGAGCTTGCGGGAACGTGAGTCCAGGATGCTTGGGGATCATCCGGAGTGCGGAATGTCTTGCGGCTAAGTACAACGTACCGGACGGTAGCGATGTGCTCAAGCTAAACTCAATCAATGGCTGAATAGTATGAATTCGTAACAGCCTTGGAAGCTCCCCTCCACAATCGGTTCAGCAGAGCCAGATTTAAATACAGGCAGTCACCTGGCCCGAGATCGAGCAATTTTCCACGGATTTCCCATGGCTTGCGAAGGATTCGGCTCTCGTCAAACTGCACAACTGCTTTGGCCTCTTCAAAAACCCTGCATCTCTCTCAAATCTCAAAAAGGAATGTCACGTGCATTTCGCAGACTGTGATGTATCTTTGCCAAGCTGTGACAGAGCGCCGATCCGGCTTTTGCTGTGGCAAATCACGCGTCTGTCTACTTTCGTCGATGCCTGACTACTTGGTAGTGCAGGACCTCTAGGAATGTTTGCTACTTTGGCAGTTACCAGAAGAGATAGGCGCGCCCGAAGTTAGGAAACTGGCACCTCCGAGATGGAACATGCTGCAATGCTCTCCTTCAAACCAACCAACCCGAAGTACACAAGAAACAAAAGAAGGAAACAAAAACACCCGTGCGCCATGTCAGCACCCCTTCAGCGGCGCGAAGCCGATTCGCTTCTTCTCCTTGTCAAAGACCGTGTAATAGGTCTGCCGGGATCGGGTGACGCCCCCCCCCAAGCAGTTCTCACGAGTTCGGCCCTGGCAACCGGCGGCAAAACAGGGAATTGTGTGTTTTCTTCTTTTTTTGGCGTCCCCTGGCAACCCCAAGCAGGGAACCCTCCAAACACTCAGACATCACCCCCTGCTTCATGGTGGCGCTTCTTTGCTTTTCCCCTGTCTGTTTGCAAGGCACCCTTTTTTGAGGTTGGACCTACAGAAAAAAGATATATCGATTTTCGGGGTCCGATTTCCATTTTGGGACACATCTGAACGGCAAATCCAGCTGACCTAACAGGAACCCCAAAGGAAAACCCGGAAATCCGTTTCCGGGGGTCCGAGTTCCGACCCCACCCCCCGCCTCCAGCAGCGGCTGGCCCAGGATGAAGCCCGGGATCTCGCCCAGGCCTCGGCTTGGAAGGAGTCCGGAAGGCTGGGTGTGACTCAAAACCTGAAGAGCCGGGGTTTAAGCAGAGATTGGCCCTCTTGGCTTCCATTTAGGGGCCATTGTTCGGTACCGGTTTGTTGAGCCAAGGCCAAATGAGACAATTTAAGGGTTCCCGCGGCTCGTTCATTCTTTGCAATTGGACCTCCCACCCATTTTGAAACACAGCGGGTGGTCTCGTGGGTCTGTTGGGTCTGATTTCTTAGCACAACAACAACATTTGGATATGAGTTTCAATTGGGGACCCTTTGCTTATTTAGCACAGCCGGGGCCGTGCGCAAAGAAGCAGACATATACTGTTGTGCGCATCGCTCCTCGGTCACACCTTGACCGCCTCAAAAGTGCCCTGAACCGCAAATGGAATCCCAGATTCACGAGCCCATCCTATTTGGGGGGCGTTCCCCTAGCGTGATGACCCCCGAATCAACCCTACTCATAGAAACCCCCCAAAGTGGACCATATCCTCACCAAAGAGTACCCCTGATTTGTACGGTCCGGATCAATCTGAACATTCCGCAGACACCAAGGCATCGCACCATACCACCCTGTCCGCCTCCGGGAATCGAGCCAGCGGCTTGTTTCTGCGGCCCCGGCCCGAGTTCAGCGTGTGGGAGGACCTGCGAGGAAAACAAAGGAGCCCAGGTGGAAACCGCTGACAAACCGAAATGTTCCCAAAGCACCAGGAAACAACATGAGGTTTCCAAGCACATTTCCGGGTTGTTTCGAGGTGTGAAGGCTGTCTTGCGAGAAACAAAAAAAGGACTGTGACTATGACTGTGACTGTGTCCGCGTGTGTGTTTGTGTGTATGTGTGTGTGTGTGGTCTGTGTGTGTGGTCTGTGTGTGTGTGGTCTGTGTGTGTGTGGTCTGTGTGTGCGTGCGTGCGTGTGTGTCTGTGTGTGTGTGTGTGTGTGTCAATTTGCTACTGGGGAGCAAAGCGCAGCCGTGTAAACAGGAGCTTTACATACAACTTGTGCAAGGTGCATGTGCTGCCCTAATCTCCTGCATGGCACCTGACAGGGGGTGACTTCAAGAGGAACTGGACCTTCCAGGTATCTCTGCTGCTATGTTGCTGTTTGGGCTCTGAGAGAGGGTGTATCAGTCATAACCTCACCTCCGAAGAAAGTTTGCTTGACAACGAAACTCACAATGGGTGTCTCTCAAAATGGATGCCTCCAAAGAGGCGTTCTTCTGGTTCGTAACCATATGGCTGGCCGAATTGGAAACAACACCATGTGACCCTGTGTTGAAACCAGTCGTCCCAACCATTGCAACAAGTGTGCTTCTTTGCAACCACCCCGTGGACAATGAACAGAACCAAAAAACAAGCAACTGACAAGCACGCCATTTTTCAAAGCGAGCTCCTCTTGGCTTCCCTGATTCATTCGTTGGAAACCAACGAGTCTGCATATGTATCCAAATGGGGAAGCGATACCCACAAGCAAGAGCCTCCCCGAAAGCAAGAAAAGAATCCAAAAGGCGGCTTTTGATCTCCCCACCTATTGGCCAAGGACTTGTCCCCTAACCTTCTACCTGAGTTTGAAAGACGAGCTGCGCGGCTCGACTGCACAAGTTCAAGTTTGCTAAGTGAGCGGCGCTCAAAACCCGGTGACTGTTGGTTCTACGCATATGGTGAAAACCAAAAAAGCATGAAACCAGTTTGAACCTATGCAAATGGCCCCTAGAGGTGTTGGGTCCTGATGAAAAACAACACCTAAATCTGGTCCTTCGACAAACAAAAAGGATCGTGGCTATGCAAAATGTACCTTCGCAGCCACCCCTGCAGGACAATAAACGACAACTGAAAGAGCACTGACAAATGCATACCGCCAGGCCGGTCCAAGGAAACAAGCGCCTGCGCACTCTGAGGAGCATGAACCCAAGATTTACATTTGTTACCTTGACATACCTGGCCCATGCAGCAGAGCTTCAACAAGAAGATCCGCGGAAGCCCACTGAAACTCACAACACCAATGACTCGCGGGTAACATTGTTCCCATGGTCGTCAAGGCCCCCTGAAAAGTGAGCCCACAATCCCAGATACACAGATTCTAAGGCGGCCGCTTTCAAGTCGTTCTTGGACATTTGGGTGTTTGTCCCAACCCGAAAAGAATCCAGGCAGTCCCCAAAAGAAGAAGAAAAAAAACACGTCACTGGCCGACCAAAGCGGCCTGAGGTAGAGGCTGCGGCAGGTAGCACCAGGATCTAGCCTCACATCGAGTCGATCTTTAAGCAATATGTGGCTTCCCTTTGAAGGGAATCGGGGTCTGGTAGGATCAAATCATGGACCAAGACACGTTTGTGCTCTTTGAGCAGGGATGCTTACATTATACACCTGAACATTGTCTTGTAAATGGTGGTTTCCCCTTGTTTTGGTGGAAAAGCCATGTTTCAAATGGTTGCAACACGTATCTTTTAAGGAGCCCTGTGAGGGTGGGGTGCTATCAAGAAAACTGCCTTCACCCTTGGAACCTTCGAAGGCACCAAAGGTCACCTTTGGGCCTTCTGGGAATCAAGGGACGGTTCACAAAGAGGTCGGCCCAAGAAACAAATGGGCGAACTTGGGATTTCGGTCCTTCTGGAACCCCCTTGGACCCAACCCCCGAAAAGTCGGCTTCATTTGGTTTAATATTGATAGCTTTGGAGCTCATCTGGGGGTGTCCCATCCAAGTCGCATGGCTTCACATCCAAATCCAAACCACCAACCAACTAGGGCCTTCCCGAAAACAGCGGGGTTACCCCTCAAACCGCGCCCGCGCGAAGCCAAACCCGTCGGGTTCTGATTTTTCACCCGTGCCGCGACCGCGCCGGGCTCGAGGCTGGAAGTACTGCTTGGCCGGGATGCGGAGCTCGATGGTCTCATCGGAGACCTCAGAGCTCCGCATGAAAGTTTTAAGCGCCGTTGGCACAACCCAAGCCCTCTGCCAGCACGCGCCTCCCATCTTTCTCCCATCTGATCTCAAAATCCCAAGGACTGCCCAAAGAGCAGCGGTTGGAGTGGTTGGGGGGTGCTGGCCGTTTTGGGGTTGCAACCAAATCAAAATATCAACACCCACTTCCCGGGCTTCCGCTTGAACAAGTCTACCCAAGACCAGTACGGAGCTAGACATCAGGACCGTCCCGCTCTTGCTGTCGGAAGGCCAGCATGTGACCCGCATTCTTGGGGCTTATGAAAGACCCAGACTCACCGCCACAAAATGTATGTTTGAGGCCCCCCAAATCGTTTGAGGCCCCGCAAATCACCAAATCCGGAGCCTCTGGGACACAAGAAGCCAACAACTTCTCATCTCATGCTGAGCGGCGGAATCCAAACGCACAATCATATCCGGGAAGTACTCCAGCTCAAGCCTCGCGAGCAAAGAGGGCTTGGTTTCAGCAGGGGTTCCAACATGTCCCTCTCCAACACCATCAACACGCTGCAAAGGGGAGCTTCCACGGTTCGCTTGCCAATAAAACGCCCTTGTGTTTATTCCAAGAGAAAAAATGCCTTTACTACAAACATTGGCTGAATCAGCTGGGGCAAACAGGGACAAAAGAGCAGCAGCAGGGTTCCAACAGTCCAACCTAACAACAAGGAAACTCACCAAATTAGACATGTTGCATGCCAAAGGGGAATATCCCCTGCTTAAGAATGCTTCTGTTCTTATGCCAAGCAAAAGCCGGCTTGGTGGTCCAAGGGTAGTCTTCGCATCCACCTGTTGCAACAACTTTACATGGATGGCTCTTCAACTCCAACTCCAAACCGCCAGCCGCAGCCGCCAAGACCCACTCCGATCCGCTCCGATCCGATATCCGACTCGACTCTCGAGGCTCGAGTGGCGCACTCCGAGAGGCAGGAGCTCCGGAGCCGCCGGGCGGAGGCCACCTGAACGAACCAAAGGTCCCAAAAGGCGCCGACGACGGCCGCGGCTGTGTGGCTTGGAGCTTTGGGCTTCAGGTCTGAGGTGTTGTTTTTGTTTTTGTTTTGTGTTTTTTGGGTGTTTGTTTTTTTTTGCGGCCCTCAAATGGGTTGGACCAGGAGGGGGGTCAATCCACCCACATTGAAAGTTGCGTGGCTCGTTGCTTTTTCAGGCTGAACCCCGACGAAATGGGGTACCCAAAAGGGGCACCCTCCAAAAAGACACACCCAGTAACTGTGTAACTAGTCGGCACCAGAGCAACAAACCCCAAAGGAAGGAACCGACACGCAAAACCGTGCCCCGCGTCATTTGCAGTGGTGCTCTTCGCCGTGTGCCAGACTGATCGGATCGACTCTGCCAAAATGAAAGCGTTGGCAGGTTGAGGAAAGTGGAGGAGAATGGGAACAAAGGCGAAAAGCGAAGTCCAAAAGCAGCGGAAAAGGCAATGAGTCACAGCTATGTCACAGCCTCCAAACCCTCGCGGGAGCGCGGCCCAACTCGGGAGCGATGGCTTCAAAACGCGGGAGGCCAACCACGGGAGCCAAAAGGTTCATCGGAAATCGCCTGGTTCAGCGCGTCCAGAACCTGCTCGTGCACATCCTTCGGCATGACGATCCTGGAGACATGAATTGCGGATTTGCTAAAGCTCCATGGTTGGTAAATGTGTCAAAAGTCGGGGGACCGGGGCCCAAATTTGTGGCTTGCAAAACTTTACCCTGCGCGCAATGGCAGAAGCCAACTGCGAGCTGTCTGACTAAGTTTCTCGTTTCAACCACACTGGCCGAGTATTCTCTTCAAAAAAATAACGCTAGGCGACTCCCACAAGCCCACAGCTTGGAAGCTTGCTTAAGACAACTCAATCAGTCACTGGACCTCAAACGACTTGCCAAGCTGCTCCACCTGGGCCCTTTCTAAACACGACCCGCAAGAAGCGTCAAGCTCGCCAACTACCCGAACCCTCAGCTCTACCCTGGAGTTGACCCCACAAGCTTGGGCCGCAACAACCCACTAGGTTGAAATTCTGTGGGCCCAACTAGACACCAACTTCGGGCCTTTCCAACGACCGGACCCCGCAAGAAACGCTTCCAGCCGAACTGCCAAACCGCCAAGAGTTCCTTCGGAGCCTTCGGATGCCTTTCTCGGGCCCCGCACGAGGAGGTGCCGCTGTCCACGATCCCGCTGCACCTGCCGTATCACAGACCACTTCCTCCACTATCTTGGCTTGAAGGCGCCCTTGGATGGCTTTAAAGGGAAACGAAGAGGGAAAAACACCATCTCTTTTTTTTTTTGGGGGGGGGTTCTCTATTTTCAGACACACCCGGTGGATTCGGGGGTCCTGGCGGAGGAAGTTGTGCGATGCATCAACCAGGGGGGTTGGACGTTCCGTTGAGATTTCACGGCTCAAAACCTCCAATCCAAACCAAGCCAAACGGACCCAACAAGGCAAGAGCTAACTGTACCTGAGCTTTTGGACAGCCGTGCAAGAACCCCCCCCCCCCTGGCACCATTACTTTTCAAGACGTGCGCCCGGGCTTCAACCATGACATGGTTGGATGAAAAACGTCTTGTTCTCTGCGAACACCTTATGTGAGCCACGGACCATATTCTTTGCCTAACAAGCATTGAACAGCAAACACCAAGTGTTGCCACGTCTCTTTTCCACATCTTGGGAGTCGTCCCATGTCCCCAACTGGACCGTAGACAAATGGGCGTGTCTGTTCTTGAGGACTTTGTGAGGCTACCTACGAAAATGGGCGGTTTCCCTTCCCTCTAAACCCCAGAAAAAGAGGCACCCTCAAAAAATGACACACCCAATCCCCCCCTTTAAACCCCCCCAAGAAAACGAGGCAGCCTCAAAAAAAAAGGAAAACACGCCCAAGCCAGGATTCCCTGCATGGTCCGGCCTGCTCGAAAGCGACCTTCGCCGCGAGAAGATGTTCTTGAACCAGTCTCCGATGTCTCAGTCGCTTCCATCCGAAAACGGGGGCGTGGCTCTTTCAAGGCCCACGCAACATGTGGCTGTGGCTCAAAATTCAAGAGCTAGGGTTACGCGGTTTTAGTCTTTTGTTCCATTTACCAGGGTGCCATTTTGGTAGCACTTTTTTGAGCCACAGCCATGTGTGCTGACTGGTGGCTTTGTCTTTAAAAGCAATCGTTCTGAGAAAGTTTGCGAGAAACGGGGGGGGGCATAAATAGACGCTGAGCCATCGCCAAACTCCACATGGGTGATGGAACACCTTTACGTTGACGCTCTAAATCCTCTGCCGCGCGGTTGATGACCACCCCTCCAAACGCAACAAATGACAACGGCACATTTAGAAAGCCCTTTTTCTTGATATGTTTCCTTGAGGGCGCCGTGCCGGACCGACCAGTTTTGACGGGACTCCATGCCCGGGTTCAAGACTGGAGCCGCCGAGGTCGGCACTCCACTCCTGCTTCCGGTCCTCGGTTTCAACCGCCAACCCGCGAGTCCGCCAACCCGCGCGAGCCGCGCGTCGCTCGCGAGGCAGGCACTGGATGCACACTCGGGCTGAATGGGCGCGACTCGTTGACCTCGGAGAAGTCGCGGCCTTTTCTTCCCAAAAAAGGAAGGGCGGCAACATGGCGGTGGCTTCCCTTTCGCCTCCATTTGTTCAACTGCCACGGAAAAGGCCGAAACTTCTACAGAACCACTTGCAATTCTGAGAGGCCCACAGTGCGGTTGCCAGAGGCGAGGAGAGAAGGCGATTCTCTGCACTTCCCCAAGTGGTTGCACTTCCCCGCCTGCCATTCGCGCACATTGCAACGCCTTCCCCATGATCCAACCCCCTGCCCATGAGCCAAACCCTCACCTAAGTGCGCTGGTTGCCTCCACTTGGCCTCATTAAGACCAAAGACTTTTCGGCCTTCTGAAGGCCTTGAGGATGTGAGCCTTGTGTCTTCTGAGGGGTCCTACGACTCCGAAGGCACCACGTCACCTCGCAGCGGCAGGTCAGGGACTCCGTGTCGCACACGGACTCCTGGCGAGCGAGAAAAAGCGGGGGGCGCTGTGGAGCGGTGCGGACCCAGCGGTCTGACGTCCAAACCTCAGCCAAGGTCAGCTGACCTGTGCTTTTCTTTTTACTCGTTGCCAGACAAATTGCGGAACAAATCCGGGGATGTGCGCTTTGGTGTCTCTCATCGGGCTTAACTCAATCTTTGCCCTGGGCGTTGCAATCTCTTCGTTTGAGGTGTGTCCTTTTCTGAGGGTACCCTTTTGGGCTGATTATCAAAGGGAAACAGAAGGCTAATTAAGACCGCCAAGCTTTTGAGCGTCCCCCATCTTGAGACAGCTCCATTCGGTCCCAGGCCGTGGCCTTGCGGAGATCCTTCAGGTTGCTCTTTTCGGGCCCTGAAAGGCCGCTTTCCGCGGCATCCTCAGCTTCCCCATGCTTCCAGCCCAACATGTTCCTCAGCTTCCCATCCCATTTCCGTGCCCCATCCCCATTTCTCCATTTCTCCACCAAAAGGGAAAGCTCCAGAAAGGCGATCGATCGGATTAAAACCCCGCCTCGCAATCTGCCAGGATGCAGCTGCCTAGGGTTTATTGCCAGAGAGTCGATGGGGTGGTAGGCAGTGCCAGCTGGATTTCAAGTTGATAACACGTCTTTGTGTCTTGGACTAGGGGAACCCCAACTCGGTGGCTTCCCTTTTCGCTTTCCCTGTGAGACGACCCCAAGAGGGATACTCTCGAAGGGAAAAACACGCCGACATAGCCTGGCCAGATTTGGCATTCTTGTTGCCCATGTGCAACTCGCCTTTGGCTACCCGCCGAACCAGTGGTTTCCCTCTCATTTCCCTTCAACAGCAACCCCACAAAGGTTCCCTCAAGCGAAACTTTCGGGGGCGAGCAAACCAACTCATACTATGCGTCACGGTCAAACCCTTGGAATCAAGCAGGCAAAGAATCAGGGGGGGTGCTGCTTCAAGAAGCAAACGCAGCTGCTTAGGTTTTGGCTCCGGAATCTAGCAGCACACCCAATTTAGCTCCAAGCGAACCCCAAACTCACCCAAAGCCAGCCTTCACCCCACCCAACAGCAGCCTGGATGTCAGCCTTTTTGCTGAGCCTAGATCAACCCCACACCAACCCTAGACCAACCCTCAGTAAGATCTAAGCCAGCCTAAAACCACCGCCCCGCCGAATCAGAGCCAATAGGCAACCCGAGTTAAGTGAGGCTGTTGATGCCGTGGATGCGGCCCACCAACCAACCAACTATCCGACCGACCGACCAACCAACCAACCAACCAACCAACGGACCGACCGACCAACCAACTAGCTGGCCAGGGAACCAGACCTGAAAAGAAACCAGCCCTAGGAAAACAACAACACCTCATCCATCAAAGGTGAACCATGCAAAAGAAGTGGGACACCCCTTTAATGGCAAACTAAATCGCTTTAGAGGAGAATTCCCTGCTTGATGTCGGCTGAAAATCCGAATCCAACTCCGGCGTGAAAGTGGGTGGTTCAATTTCCTTCCTGTGTGATGTAACCCCAAACTGGGGAAATTGTGACAACTGGTCCATTCACCCTTCTGCCAACATACAAGTGCCTCTTACCGAGCTTTCCGTCTATTTGAGGCAGCTAATCGTTGTGCCACACACACACACACCCAAAAACAAACAAAAAAACAAACAGACAAACAAAACTGACAAACCAACAAGACAACGAAGACCACTTCCACGCCCACAGCAAGTAGACTCTTCACATTCGCTCAGGCCCCGGCCAAGCGGCTCCGAGCATGAAGCCTCGCGAAAGGGAAGGGTCGGGCGGAAAAAACGAGAAACCCCAAGAGGTGTGTCTGATATGTGAAAACGAAGATATGGCTGTGGGTCAAAATAGGGTAACCCCCATGGAACCTTAGCAAATGGAAACACGGACCAAAACCTGCGGTCCAATTCCTGGTTTCATTTTGACCCACACCCATATGCGTGTAAATAATATAGGGTAAAGCTGACATACCTGATTTCCATAGTGCATATACTACATGTGTGTACAAGAATGTACCGTAAAGCTGACACACCCGATGTTCCCTCAGCCTCAACACGTGTTCGTTACCTCCCACCTGGTTCTGTGCGCAGCGCCCAAGTGCAAAATGAGTGGAGAGGGAGAGTTCCTGTGCACCAAACCATGGTTGTTGCGAAGGAGACCGTCCTTTCCTTAGCGGCTAAAGGACGGACCTAAAACCACCAACGGTTTGACTCTAGAAAATGATCAGTCACATTTTTTCTATGTGGCATTCTGCATGTCCGGATTTGGACTCGCCAATTCCACCCCGGCACCTTTCCCTCCAGAACCATCTTCAAAGGAGATTGTCTGCCATCCAAAAACCTCTGTCCCTTCAAGCCCATCCCAAAAAGATCCTTTTCCCTCTCCTTCCAACCCCGCCCTCCCGCCAACCCCGCCCTCCGGCCAACCCCGGGCGCGCCCCTTTCGCGTTTTTCCGCGCCGTGCACCAGGCGACGGCCCGGCACTGTGCCTCAAGCCGAGCCACAGATTGGAGTTGGCGATTTGGCGGCGAGCGGCCAGGACCACTGAGCGGGGGCCACAACCCACTGGTTTCACTCAAAATGGGCTTGACTTGTCACGGGGGAAACGTGCTGAAAATGGGCTTGACTCATGGTTTCACCTTGCCCGTTGCTTTAAGCTCGCTTACTTTTTTCACAACTAGAAAGATTCAGCATATGCTCCATGCCACATAGATGCCCCCTTTGATCCTATACTTAGAAGCCCTTCCCCTTCAAAACACGAACTCAGCTTGGTTGGACCAACCGCATGACTCACAAGGAAGCGACTCGCTGAAATCCGAGGCGCGCTTGACGGTGGAGCCCAGCAGTCTGGACATGTGCCCTGCGCGCCAATTCCTCCGATGCCCCCGCTGCCGCGGACTCCTGGGGCTTGAGACACGAAGCGACCGCCATGTGGAAAGGTGTTCGGTTTGGGGGTCTGAGTGAAAATCAGCAAAGATCTGAAATGGGAATTCAGAGTTCAAAGGATAGAAAACTTGGCATCGCGGTAGATCATCGTGCTTCGTGATCGCAAAAGGCACCCAAATTTGCAGGCTCTCCAAAAGCGATGGAGACTTGGCGCAAGGAACCGCCAAGAAGATCGCTAGGAGTCTACCCAAAAATAGGGTACCTGGAAAATGTCTGGTTTACCATGTGGCCGCTTTGTCCATTTTGTCGACCCGACAGGGGCTCCCCAAGGCGCGCCAGATGGGTATGGGCCAATTTTTTTTCACCAGGAATTGGACCACAGGTCTTCATTGTTTCCATTTTCCAGGGTGTTTTTTGCCATTTTGGGGGTGAGCAACTAGTCTTGACCACAGCCACATAGACCCAGCGCACATTCGCGGCTCGGCGTTCAAAAGCCGAGAGGCAGCGTGAGGTGAGGCCTCGTGGGCACCTGATGCCACGGGAGGCTGCATGTTGAACCCGGATCTAAGTAGAACCTGTCCTTAGTTAGGGGGATAATTTATAACACCCCCTAGCCAAATCAACCCTAGGATCAGCAACACTTTCAGGGGTATTCTTCGGAAGGAAAGGGAGGACTATCCACGTATGGCCCGCCAACCACGGAATACAGGCCCACAACGCACAGAATCCCCAGTTTTGCGGAAAGCCTGCTCATAGACGACCAGCAATTTCGCCAGCTATCTCGTGGCTAACCAACTCTCTGGGGTTCACTGATAGGTCCAGATCCAATATGAATTTTCAATATTGCCAGCCAGATCAAGAAACACTTGCGAATCCTATTGGGGCGGTGTCATCAAAAGGATCCGGACCCCAAAGCGTCACCTTCACTCCACTTGGGGTTCCAATCCAACTCGCCAATCCAATTCGGAGACAACGCGTTCCCCGAGCAGGGATCCTTCTCTACACCTGAACATGGAAATGGTGTTGTTTCAATCCCTTATTTTGGTGTTGAAAAAGCAAGATCTTTGAACTGAGTCACACTCGAACCTGGAAAACGGAGATCCGCAGCTATTTATGGCTGGGATTGTCCCTCATCCTTCATCTACCCGGGTTTTGATTGTGGCTCAAATGGTTGCAAAGTCATTTTTTGGCGGAAGACGCCATTTGTCCAATGGTTGCAAAATCTTATCTTTCAAGCCCCGAGGTGTCCCGCTCCGGGAAAAAAATCCATCGGGACGGCCTGCCACTGCGCGCCCCGGGCTGCGAGCTGCGGCGAGTGGATGCGAAGACCTGCGGCCGCGAAACGGCGCGCTTCCCCCGGCTCAACGGTGCCCTTCTCCCGGGGTTGCGCAGGGTTTTTCGTCTTTGGCTCCGTCTCCCAAGGTGCCATTTTGGAAATTACATGTATTTGAGCTCAGCCATGTGCCAACACAAACTGGGCTGTCGGTGTCCCTTTTTAACCAACCTGAAAGGAACCGAGACTCACAAAAGGCTCACAACACACAAGCACATGTATGCACACACGCGTGGAGGTTTTGGCAACATGGAACCTTGCTTTCAGAAACCTCCACAGTATGCGTGCATGCGTGTGTGCGCGAGGGGATAGCCGAACTGTCAGCCACCCGAAGAAAACACAAGACATGCATGGTGCCAACCTGGCATACCAACCCGAAAATGGTGCTGTATTGATGCCCCATTTGCTTCAAGGGAGAAAATGAGACCACCCAAACTTGAGGTTTCGTGCTTAGGACACCCATTTCTGCGCATTGTTGTGTTGATTGACACATGGGGCAGCTGGGGGGCGGGGTAATGATGTTGCAAAAGGGAATCTAAAAGGAAACCACCTACCTTGCTGGACTTTCTTTTTGGAAGGAAGACCGCCATAAAGTGACCATGTGGGAAACCCCACAAAACATCACCGCCAATTGGGGGCCGTCTTTTTGTGAGGTGAAGGCTACCCTTCTGGAGTTGCCGGGTTTTCCCAGGAGGGTGATACCCGATTTTAAGACGCCCCCAACTTTCCACCATGTCACCGCCCTCTGCATCGCCAAGGGGCTCTGAACCTCGGGCGGCCTCGAATTCTCTCTGAATCCGCAAATGGACGGGGAAAGCCAAAGGCGTGTTTTCCATTGGCGAATTTATGTCCACTGGAAACCAAATGGAAGCTGTGATGTTGACCCCGCTGAGTACGTGTCAAAATAGCAACCCCCCCATTTAGTGCTTACTAAGGGCTCAACACTACCATGCGAACAAAAACGACTCTTTGCCATGGAACAGCCCAAGTGCCAAAGTCTAAGTCTGCCAATGCTTCTTTGGCAATCCAGAAGTGAGTAACAAAACAACATCTGGCTCTTGGTTCCCATGCTTGCTTCCACTCATCCAAGTGAAGGGGGAATGCCATAAATCGGCTCGGCAAGAGCCGCCCTTTTGGGTATGTCCGCAGATTTGGATGGCTGCTTTTAACGGGTTGAGACCAAAAAGTCCGAAGCAATGGATGCCAGTGAACGGGACCCAACCACGATAGGTTCTAAAATGGGTGCACCTTACCCCGAAATGGAATCCCATTGGCGTTGACCGGCCATGTGTCAGGCCAGCAAACAGCTTGTGCCCTCACTTCTTGCAGCTGAACGGTGATCAAACTCAAGTCTTGGGATTAACAAGACCCCATTTCCCGGTAGAACATCTGTCAAGGGTTGTCCTTTGGTTCGAGTGACATGTCCAGTTGGGTGATTCCGAGATAGCCTTCTTTTGGATCATTTACCTGTGCGTGTAATTCACGTATGCGCCAGCATAGGACAAGGACACATGTAATACCAAAACCACCACCTGATGGGTAAAACGGAGTTGTGGAACCTTTCCATGATGGTCATAGTGGTACCAAGCTCCTTTGAAATGCAGGCAGTGGTTTGGGGGTGAAAGCCATCTCAGACGGCACTGCAAAACGGCATGCTTCATTCGTGGAGGGATGCGTCCTATGTCCAAGAAAAGCCCAAAAAAAAACACCCACAGAACAAAACAAATCACAGCTCTTGAAGAGGAAACCCGAGCGATGATCTCTATTCTCATCCTTAGAAAGACCCAAAGAGCAGCACGGAGTCTCTGAGTCTCTGAGTCCGGGTCTGAGATTCAGCTCTGGGCTTCACCTGTCAACCGCTGTGGCCACTGAACCTCTCCCATGGATGGGGTTGAAACATCATCTCCGCCAGTAAAGTAAACCAGAAATCGGGTTGGACAAGAGGCCCATTCATCTTGCTCTCTTATGACAGTAAGCCGAGGGTTTGCGTCTGGAGGTGAAGGGCCTGCCTCGAGGTCCAGAGATGTGCACCGCGCCTCGATCTCTGCACCTCGGGAAGTCTCAAGATCAACCTCGCGGCTTTGCTGTTGCGAAGGAGAAAACAGACAATGAACCCACTCTGGATTGCTTCCAGAACACTCCGGCTACGTACCTTGCTTGGCAGACTACTTCTCAGTGTGTAATCCTGTGTAGAAACATCCGAGGTTACCAATCAAAGTCCCACCAAACATGCGACTCCGCAAAGGGGACCCCACCCTTTGCTTGTCTCTGAGAGTGGGACGAGGACACGCAGGTCTTGGCAGGCCTTAATGAGCCCACATTTGAGCATGTGTGTCTCTTTTTTGGTGGCTTGGTAGCCTCTTCGGGGTTGGTTTAATGGGAAACCATTTTTGGGGTCCCCCATTGTAATTCACGCCCCTTTGTCCAAGTAGGACCCCAAAAAAAAGGTGGTTGTCCTCTTGGTTTTACACCAACCTGAACAGGATACTCCCCAAAAAAACATGAGCCACACCCGCATATGTGCGTGCAACGGTCAACATACCCTTGTGCCTTACCCGGCAATGAATCCTTTAGCAGGGGTGTTAGACCACCCATGTACAATATGGTTCTTATTACGAAAGCCATGACCATGACCGACACAAGGTGTTTTGTCCGTGGTCTAACAACCCTAAAATCAATCCTCCAGTTTGAGACCCTAGCCTTGCGCTGCAAAATGAGCCGCCCGCTGGCTCCGGCTGACGGCTCTCGCTCTATGTCCGTCTCCTCAAACCAGTCCTGTCGGGTCAAAAAGCGTTCAACACGGTACTTGTTTGATCAACCCTTGTCATGAGCAACTTACAGCAACTTGGCCTCCATGTCATCTTCTTCTTCCAGCAGCGACATTTCTTCCTCAGCTGACTCATCCAACCTGCACCTCTTGCAAGTTCAATATGGTCGGGGCATAAATGGCATAAAGCTAAAGGCTCCATGGCCCAATGGGCACCCCGGCCGGGGGATTCTTTGGTCGGATTAAGAGAACGCAGCCACCAGTCCCAAAATGGATTTCGGCTTTTCTCTCAGGCTTCCACACCAAAAACAACGGGGCCAGCTGCAGAGAAAGCGATGCTGGAAAGCATTCCTTTCTGGCTTCCCTTGACAAGCAGAAAAACACCAGAAAGACCAGAAAGACCAGAAAGACCAGCTGCCCAGTCAGTCCGAGGAGCCGGGGTGCACATGGACATCCTCGGGCCAGTCCGAGCTGGGTAGTCCCAACGGATCAGAAACGCCCCGAACTCGAGCTTCCGCCTGCGTCTACGGTGGCTATGCGGCTTGGCTCAGATCCGTATTCTTCTTTGAGGCGCACGGTACCCTCTTTGGGAGTTGAAGTGGTGGTTACCTAAGGCAAACCGAAATCCAGTTGTGTCTAATGAAGCGTCCGATCCCAGTTTGCCTTTTTGGATGGAGTCTGAAAATGGCTTGGGAAATCAAAATGGGACCTTCCTGTGGATTTAATGAGAAGGATTCAGGGAGAACTTCGTATGAGACTGAACTCCAATTGGGGGACAACTTTCGGTATGGTCGCAAAACAGAAACTTCAAACAGGAAAGCAACTGAACACCTGCCAACGGCAGTGAATGAAACCCTCCCCGATTTCTTCTCTTTGTTCGTATCCGAATTCGATGCAAGTGCCTCACCACGCCAGTGTGCCACTCCCAGCTGTAGAGAGCTTCGACCCTGGCGCCCACGGAGTAGTCCCGGAAGATGCCCTTCAGGTCCTGCGCTTTGAGGAAGGCTTTCACCAAACCCAAAGCCTTGGTGGCCCGAGCCTTGGTCGCTTTTTGCGGCCTCCTCAAAAATTGAACAGGACCAAAAGAAGAAGAAAAAAAACGAAAGACATGCCAACAACAGGATTCAATCACATAAAAGAATGGCGGCTACGTGATTGCTTGAATGGTGAATTCAATTGCAGGGTTTAGATTCCTTTCCCTTTCAATTGGATTACTCCCCTGCCAATTTCACGGAAGGAACCCACAACACTTTCTGTCTGATCAGTGCCGGAAACCAATTTTGACGTTTGGTGCCAACATGCTTGTAAAGGTTCTGCAGCCCTTATAGCTTCATGAGCATGTTGATATCGGGGCTGACTCATGGTTTGGGGTTGCTTAAAGGGAAGCCAAAAGGAAGACCACCATTTTGGGTCCCCCCAATTTCGACACACTATCTCACGGGAACACCATCCTCGCTTGTCCCTTACAAGCCCCTTCATACAGAGGAGTCCAGACCTTGGACCTGTGCCCAAGATTTAAGAGGGTTTCCACAAAGCGAACAAGTGGCGCAGGTGGCACGACCTTCATATTGCGGCAAGTGGTGATACAAGAGTGAAAAAACCAGGGGGTTGCAGGTGGTCTGGGGGTAGAAAGCCCTCTTCTGGCGGCCAAGCTGAAGTCGAGCGTCCTCTGATCGAAACCTCAGCCCCTGGCAGGTGCCCTCTCGCTGCACTTGGAAGGTTCCTCGGCGAGTGGCGGCATTCTCGATCGGAAAGTCGGCCTTCTGGCCCTCTGGGAACGACGTTCCACGGTGTCCCTGTAGTTGTCGGGAGTCAAAAGTCAAAGCCTGGTAGAGGCTTACCACAAGGTGATTGGGGCAGCATAGGCCCTTTGGAGTGGTGCATAACCTCCGCCCCAAAGAACCCACCTGGAAACTCCCCGGAAAGAAATCCTCTTCACCCGGTCACCTGGGCACCTCCAGGAAACCATTGCCACTTTCAGTCAGGCCCAGTTAGATCGTTGCTTAATTTTCCAATCAAGTAAAGGCGGGTTCAAAGCTCCAGGGCCTCTGGAGAAACCAAAACCGAAGTGGACACCTCCCAAGTGGCCGTCTTCGTTGACTTCGCCCACGACGCCGGTCACGATCTCCTGGGTCCGTTCGGCAAACCCGAGCAGGCGAAAGGGGAGAACGGAACCTCTGAAGCACGATTGGTGGCCGAACACCAAGTTGTGGGTCAAAAATAGGGTAACCCCGAAATGGCTCGCCCTGGTAAATGGAAACTTGGACTAAAACCTGCGGTTTTTATGGGGGTTCAATTTTGACCCATACCCAAACGAGCACGAGGTTCCCGTAAAAAAAACCTGGAGGCGAACCGAGCTTCTCCACTGGGGCATCGTGCATCCACGCGATCACCGACCTGGTAGTCCGCGAAGGGCCGCAGGTGTTTCCTTCGGCCAAGAGATCGACTTTGAGCCCTTTGCCCAAGGCTGAAACGTCCATATTGTATGAACCCATGGTATGAATCCCTAGTTTGAAGGCTAACTATGGGAAAACAGTCCCCCAAAGGGTCCAAACTGGCTCATATATGAACCTATACAATCAGCCTTTGACCTTCAGAAGTCTCATTTGATGGGTGGCTCGTTTCTTTTTTTGGAGTTGGCACCCATTGTTTGTGGGTTCGAAGGGAAACCGAAAGGAAAAACAAAATCTATGTTGGGGGTCCGGTTCCCAAACAAAAAACACACAGACGAGTTTTCCCTTCAAGGCTGGCTTTCCATGTAACCGTTTGGTTGCCAAGTTAAGGTCCCTGCTGTTTCGGGGACACATGGGTAACCCTCTTAGATGGGCTATGGTCCAGCAGTGTCTTGATAAGAGCTCCTGAGCGAAGCTTTGTGGAATTGGGTGCTTCTTCTTTGGAGCCAACGTAAAAAAAGGGTCCAAGCAGACATGCCCATTTAGGTTGCCAATTCAAACCATGTCAACTTGTGCACCTCTATCCAAACATGGAACAACACAAATGAAACTCCCACGGGTTGATTTCAAAATTCCCCCTCCCAATCAGCCCATTTGATTGTGCCTCTTTTTAGGGGACGGGCACCAAATCCAAAAAAAAGCACACGCATTTACTAATGCACCGAGACTCATGTACCTCGGTCGGCAAAGGCTGAACTTTGGGCCACCATCAGGGTCGTCCCAGCGAACCACATAGGCTCCATTCCGCGAATCCTCGAAGTGTGCAACACTGTTTGGGGAAAACAGAACCCCCAAACAATGATGATAGCTAATTAACAATTATGGTAATAATGAAAAGAGAGCCCCTTGAAACGTTCACTTCAATCGAAAATCCCGTTTCGGACTGGTCAAAAAGACAACCCCACCCCAAGCCATCCTGCACCACCCCGGAGTACCAGGTCAGGTCATCAGAATACAATGCCTCCACCGAATCTCCCGCGGCATAATCATCCTCGATCTCCACCAGCCTCGATGCTCGGGCTGGAAAGAGACACGAACGGCTCCGAGCCCCCGAAAAAAAAAATCGAGCCAGGAGCTAGATGGGCTTGTTTCCCTGCTTAAAGAGGAAAAAATGCGTTTCAACCTCTTGGTTCTCAGGGGTCCTGAGGTTGAAGAGTCATAAATCCTTCTAAACTCCCAACATCTTGTGGGGTCTGGCATGGCTTGGAACAGCCAAGAGGGTTTTGGAGATTTTCCAACTCAATCAACATCAAACAGAAGCTGATGTTTAAGCCACCCTAAAAGGGGCCAAAAGAAAATTACTGCGTCGATAAGGAATATGCAAAAAGGAAAGGTTCCCTCAGAAACTTCCTTGCCCGCCCACAGAAAATGGGTGTGGCTGTGCCTCAAATAGTTGGAACTCTTGTTTGGGGTGACCTTTTGAGGGAATCCAAAAAGAGACGAAGAGTTGGAATTTGGAAGCGCCCCTCGTGTTGCGTATCTTTTGAAGCGAATCCGAAGGAGAACAAAACAAACCCACAAGGATACCTGAACATGCTGCCCACAGAGAACTCCGTACCTGTCCCTTTTACACATTGCCCTAAAATTGGCCCGGGCGATGCTTAAAAGATAAAAAGGACGGACAATCACGATTCCTTTGGCTTCCCTTAAGAAACCAACCATACAAACATGTAATCAAGTCGAAAATTCAATCCTCCGAAACCTGCAAGAAGGAACACTCAAACCTCGCAACCTGTTTTTTACCGATTTCCCTTGAAGCATCCACAAAAGGCGCAGAGTTAGTTGCCCCACTCATTTATGGCTGCGGGTCCAAAAAGTCTGTATATGAAGGACACATGGCTGTTGCTCAAAAAACCGGTACCAAAATGGCTTGCCCTGGCAAGTGGAAACATCGACCAAGACCTGCGGTTGGCCCCTCCTGTTTCATTTTGAGCCACCCACATGGACCAAACCCCGCGGCTGTTCTGCCGGAAGGCCGCAGCTCCTCCGCGCAGAGCCTCGACACCTCTGGGCCCCCGTCCGGATCATCCCACCGCACCTCGAAGCGGTCGCGCCCGAGGTCCTGGGGATGAGACTTGGGGGGTCCCCAGGACGCGTCTGTTCGGCTTCCCTCCAAAGGAAAGACATGGCCCATGGGTCAAAACCCAACAGCCCGTACCAGTGAACATCCCAATCCAACCACTAGGTTCTAAAATGGGTGGTGCACCGGTGCACCTACCCAATATGGTACCATTGGTGTTGACCCACGGCCACATGAAGCCACCGGGCTTTTGGAAATCCACAGCTGGCAAACGGGAGAAGCTCCCTGTAACAAAGCTTTCGGAGAAAAGGAAGCCCTGAAGCAGTCCCACCATGGATTCCGTGCAACATCAACCCAGCCCTCCAATCAGTCCTGCAGGACGGTGGCGTTGTACCACTCGTAGGTGTCTTCGAAGAAAGCCATGACCAAATCTCCTCCGACCAAGGGTCACAAGGCCCCAACCATCTGTCCAATGGGTGGCTCGTCTCTTGATTTCCGAGTCACAATCAAAACCTGGTATGAAGAATAGATGCAGCCGCCTGGCAGCCGCCTTTAGTAATTCTGTACATGGTCTTGGCTGGACCATTCTGGTTGGGACTGTCCCTAACCAGGGTTGTTGATTGGCTCTTTCGGTTGGTTAATCGCCATCTCTTGGGGTTCCCATTGTTTGTCCAGCATCCAACCTGAAGAATTGGGGCGTCGTTTTTGAGGGTACCCCCATTTTTAGTAGTTTTGAACATCCCACTCTTGTGTTCGTTTGGGTTATTGGGGGAAACAAGCCTAAGAAACACACATCACCTTGTGTCTTAGGTCCCTTGTCCTGGCTTGTAGGACAGCCGGATGCGTCGCAGGTCTTCTTCTTCGCAGTTGGAGAGGTCAGGCCAGCCATCCGGGTCGTCCCAGCGGACCTGAAACGTGCCGTTGCCAAAGTCCTCTCGAAAACATCCGAAGTCCGAAATGCGCATGGCTTCACAAACCCACCAGCTGGCTCTGACCTTTGGGGTGGCGAAAAAACGAAAAATGAACCTGCACATGGTGGTTCTTCCCTGGGTACCTAGGGCAGCAAGACTCGGGGGGCGATAAAGAACAACTCATGCATTGCATGAGTACATCTCCCTGGTTGGTTTGCCATGGTTTTGCTTTACCAAACTAAATCAACCAGTTGGGTGGCTTCCAGTGGAGTTTCCTTTGACGCAACACCAAAATGGTGGCTGCCTTGAACATGGATCGTGTCCTTTCGCGCAGGAAAGGCTAGGAACTTGGAGCCGAAACGCTGAGCTCCGCCAGAAAAAGCTCAGACGTGGCCCTGTCAAGGAACCTAAAAACGAAAAGTTTACAGTTTGGAAGCTGAGCAGGAACGGCTTTTCGGTTTTCCCGGATTTGGATGCGTGGTTTGTGGTTTCCTGAGTTTTCCCAGGTTGGTGCAGGGTATCCACGCATGCAAACCGTTGCGTCTTGAGAATCAGCCAGTCACAAGGCCCTATCAAAGGAACTCAGCTATCCCTCACTGGTAAACTCGGGAAGTGATTTCATGAATGTTTCCGTTGTGCCAAGTTGGGGACGCCTCCCGCTTGCTTTCCTTTGCGCCAACTTCTGAAACCATAAACCCAAACCCACCGATTCAGTGGAAGCCGCAAACAACCGCTCGGAATGCTTGCTTATTATATATATATATATATTTGCTCGGGTTAGGTGTTTTTTGCTTTTCTTTTTCCGGGTCCTTGGCGATGGTGGCCGGGTACCACTTGAGATCTTCTTCCCAAAGCGCTTCCACCCTCGCGCCACCCAGGGCCACGAAGGTCTTTCCGCGCCTCGCCGGGGGTCTTTCGCGTGGCCGGCGCCGTTGGCTTGGCAGCGGGAGAAAAACGTAGACCCGTCCAAACCAACGTGAGCAAGCTTCAAGAAGGAAACCACAAATGTGAGGAAAATGTCCCTGGTTCATTCTGTTCAACCATCCTTCTCTCTTGAACCAGGCGAAAATACAAAAGGCGCAATGACTTTAAAGACCCGATTTTCTTCGGATTGCTTGCAGAAGTGCGCTCGACTCTCGGCCCCCGCATCGCGAAACCAGGGCTGAGCAAAAGTTGTAGAAACAAACCACCCCTGACCCCCCTTTCAAGAGAAACCCCAAAGGAGGTTGTTTAGAGACTCGGGGTGAAGAAAAAAACAACTGTCATGTGTTAGGGCTTTGCAATATTGATCCAACCTCAAGCTAGAGGGTGCCCAGGCAACTGGAACACTCTCAACGCTCAGCCCTTCTGACAACGTCGTAGAAGCGTTTGCCCCCACTGAAACCAGGCAGTACCACCCAACTAAAACTGGATTTTGTGGTTTTCGAGCAGCCAAACGAAGAGCTCCCGCGAACAAAAATGGCAAATTGAAGCCCTGTGGATGGACAGGTGTGCAGTGTTTAGGAGAAAATCCATGCCACTGAAAACTACCTCTCTTGTGGCTTCTTTGGCAAATTTGCTACAAGTATGGTTATTGTGCCAAACTTGCGCATTCCCCTACAGGCGGAAGCACCTAGGGCACCTAGGCAGAGCTGCGACGCTTGGCCTAAGAATCGGTCCAAGATGGTTTTCTTTGTGGTTTCCATTTGAACACCAACCAAAAGGCTCGGCTTCTCCGAAGAGAAACAGTATGGCCCATGCATTTCCAGAAGCCCCTTCAGTGGTGCACGCGCTTGGCCCACATGGGCATAACCCCCGGCTCACCCTGGTCCGAGCCACCGGGCAGAACCTTCTCGACTTCGCTTCGAGCGCCCGGAAAGCCGAGGCTCGGAAAGGGGGACGCCAGCAGAGCACCGACCACCAGCACCGCCAGGCGACGGCGCATTCGGCGTTCGGCTTGATCGGCGCGGGCGCATGGCGCAGAGGAATCGATGCCGAGGAATCGGAATGCGGTGTGTTTCAAATGGCGAGGGTCTCTTTGTGGTGTGAGGATTCGGGTTGTTTCAGGTGGCTTATGGCAGCTGGTTGCGTCTCTCTTTGATCTGTGTCTTGAAGGCGTCGCAAACCTCAAACCTGCAGGAAAAAAAGCAAGCTGTGTCTTGCAAATCCCGCAAACAGACTCCTAAGCTCGGGTGTTTCTTGAGTTCCAGACAGACCTCTCTGGCACCTTGCAAATTCCGTCTCGAGCCAGATATTCTCAAGGCAAGGAAATGATATGCCACGCAAGAGTCTTCTTCCAGACTTTCAAGCTGGTGTTTTCGACCCTTCAGAACCACCTGAACATGCCGGCGTCGCTTGCATGGGCGTTTCCGAAGCTTCGGGCCCCAAGACTCTACCCCCAACTCTTTGAATCAATGGACCATCTCGGCCCAGTTGGCCGGCGCCTCTTATGTCCCACGGCTCGCCCGGCCTCCGGAAGCTCCGGCCCCGGCCCGGCCCCCAGCGATGTCTCGAAGCCGTCCAGGAAGATCGTCTGCACGTGGACACAGAACCACCTATCGGGGGAAAGGCTCAGCTTCGGGGAGAGCTATCCAATCAAAGCCTGGTATTCAAGGGGTCTCAAGACCCAGGACAAAAGACTCAGAGGCCGGTTGTTGATATCCGCACCGAGGTTCATGGCAGACCGTTCCCAATTCTGACCTTCATCCAATGGTGACCCAGGATTACTGAAGTCTCGGTTGATTTTGATGAGGGGACGTCCCAATTTAGACGGGTCCAGGTCATCTTTTGATGGGACACACTGCACAAATCCGCAAGTCAGAATGTCCCATTTGGAGTGAATCTCAATCACTTTTTGGGAGAACCCCGCAATCCGCCCGCAGCCTGCCTTGCACAATTCTCCTAAAGGGATCGAAGTGTTTGCTCCATGACCCAAGTCTTGAGCAAGTCAACTAAGTGTGTGTTCTCTTTTTTCGGGGGGAACACCATCTCGACTCCCGGCTTCCCGGTTGCAACCCGCCTCTCCATGGTGATCGGGGTGTGCCTTGCCAGATCGGTCAGCTTCGGATTGGATGGCCCCTGGTTGCAGACCAAGTCCAGCAACAGCTTCTCCAAATGGACTTCGGAGCCCTCGTTTGGAATTCGGTCCTTAAAGGGAAGCCCCTCGTTAGGAAACCAAAATTCAGGGGACCGACTCCGTTGAGGAACCCAAAACCATGTGCGACAGGGTCTAGAAAGGCTAAGCTCAGGCGCGCAAGAAGGCGTTTTCCCGGGATGGTCGGGAAGGCGTCAAGCTGGACATCAAGTTTGTGAGCCAACCAAACCCTCTTTGCTCTCAAGGAAATTCGACATAAGCCCAGAGGCGGTTGGACGGTTTTACAAGGGGACCCGTTTCTGACAAAAACAAAAAAATGTATGAAACCACTGTGTAGCCGCTATGTGAATGGGTATCAGCAAAATGTCTTTGGGGGTCAGCTGGCTTAGGGCGCAGGTTGAGTACTCAAAGGGAAGCCCCCCCTTGCCTTCTTTCCCAGTGATTCGCCCCATGGGCTTTCTGCGAACAACGAAACTGCAACCAAAGGATTAGACCACGGCCCGAGTAAGGCGTCGAAACTGTTTGGCCAACTAGGATGAAGAAACAGCCGCACATGCCACTTCTTCAAGCCCAGTCGATAGAAATGAACTTACGGATCCAGCTGCAAGCGCTTGGTGAACATGCATCCCCTAAAAAGACGTCCACCGAGTGATCTCCTATTGAACTTCACATCCAGATCCTCACTTGCCACAGGACCTGGATATACTTGCAATCTTCGCAACTCAGGTAACCTTCAGTTGGTCGCCGGGGAGCCGAATTTGAACCCCCCCCGGTTCTTGTCTTGTTCTGGGACGGGGGAAACGACCCCACCGGCTCGGAGATTCGCGCAGTTCTGGGCCGCCCCGCGCGAGGTCCTCCTCTGAATACGTCTGCTGGTCGTAGCCCCCCAGTGTCAGGCTGCCGCTGCCCGCGCTGAGCCCATCCCAAGGGCAACACCTCGCGACGAGGAGATGGCTGGCTCATCTCCAATACTTACAAACCCCTCCAAAATGGAGCTCGGGTGTCCCCTCCGGTTTCAAAAAGAAATCAATCAAGAAGGGGGATTTAAAAAAAAATCACAGCCGCAAATCCTTCTTTGGCCCTTGCCCTTTCGCAGGTTCAGGGAGACCAAGAAACACACGCGGGGTTGACCTTGCTCGAAGTTCTGTCTGTGGAGTTCCAACCGAGGCTTGGGCCAACTCCTTGTTTAAACATCTTCCTGTTGAAATAACCTCCCCTTGTGGATTCCCTTCAAAGGAATTGGACCAGGTTGAAGCAAATGTTGCTCAAGCCCGGTGAGTGGCCCTTTATGTGATGAACATTCGCATGGGAAGAGTTATGCATGGTCATGCCAGTTGATCAATCCCCGCATGCAGCCGTCAAGAGGTCAGCTTGAATCAGGTACCCGCTGTGGTTTGGAGTGGTTTGGAGTTGGACCTCGGTCAACGGGAACTCCTCCACTCTAAGGCCCGGGCTGCATGGCGAAGATATTCCGCACGCCACTCGTGGCCTTTGCACCAAGCAGGAATGCCGTTTCATTGGCTTCCCAGAAAAAGCAACGCACCAGCAAAAACAACAGAATATAAACCGGGGTGGATGTCCCCAGTTGAAATCCACAGAATGCCCAGAAAGCAGAACATCAGCTTCCCTTTACTTGGTGGTTTGGAGCCCGGTGGCTTGGTGGGTAGGGGGCGGTGGGTGGTTTGGAGCCCCATTGACCCTCATTCTCCAGGCCTTCAACAAACCCGATCCGAGCTCCAAACCGATCTTTCGGGCGACCGATCGAGCACGGGCCCCGAGAAATCGAGTCATTGCGGTTCCGGCCACCACGTCGTCCCATAGAGATCGTTGAAGGCCTGGACGTCACTTGGGGCCATGTGAGCTGCCTGTTTTGTTGGCACCCGCCAAAAAAAGAGCACGCCCCTCTGGGCGGGGCCATTCTTCAGGCTAACCTTTTCCGGTTGGTTTGAAGGGAACCAAAAGGACGACAGCCATTTTGGGTCCCAGTCCCCTGTTGTGAGGGACCAGCCTCGCGAAAATATGGGCATAAGGGAGACCTCACAATGACTATTTTGGGGTTCCTTTGGCTTCAATTTTTGAACCAACCTCACCATCAAAAAAAGACGAGCCACCCAAGTGGACCGAACGGTGTCTCGTTTCTTGTACTGTTGGACTCCGAGGTCGTGGGTTCCTTGAAGCAGGACAACAAACCCAACCCAACCCAACCCAGCATAACACGCACAAACAAACAAACAAACAAACAAACAAACAAACAAACAAACAAACAGACCAACAAACGAGGGAACGAACTAACGGCCCAGCCCAGCCAGCCAGCCAGGCAGCCAGCCAGCCAACAGGAAGGCGGGCAGGCAGGCAGGCAGGCAGGCAAGCAAAAACAACAAGACGGAACAACACAACAGAAGCAATCAAACAACACAAAGGGCGAGACATGTCAATGTGTGCGCGAGTTCTGCCTCTAGGCAGAAGCGCAGGATACGCCATGCCAATGATGCCGCTCGAGACAAAGCCGCCCCTGGCTGAGCAAAGGGTTGCGAAACGACAACATGACAACGGGGCATGGGGGGTTTCTCGTTCTCTCAAAATGGTGGACCCGTTTTGGTTGTGTTTTTTTAGGGAAGCCAAAGGGAAACCGTTTCCGTTTTGGGGTAGAGACACCCGCATGGTCTTGTAACACACCTTTTACTCCTTTCTGAATGAACCCGCCGGTGAGGCGGGATGGAGGAGCATTCCGTGAGGAAGTTGCTCTGCTCCTCAGATCCCAAGAGTCACTGGCTGTGGTTGTGACATGTATCCAGGCGAACTTGGAAGGTTCCAGGACCCCGAAGACTCAAGCTCCATGCACTGTAACCCTCTTTCTGGGAGCCATGTTGGCCCTGAGGGAGGGGAATAGGCCGCAAGCCTCGTCCAGAATAAGCCTCACGATACGATGAAAGAAACTCACCGTAATTTTGGTTCCATTCGCACCAAAAGCGAAAATCCAGGTCTGCTCACCAACAATTGTAGACACGGCTATGATTCTTATGTAGGGAACACCCTGAAAATTGGTGGATGGACATAGACCCACACGGTTCCAGCCATCGTTCAAAGGGCTCGAACCGAGTCCACGGCGTAAATTCCGGCGAACATCGGATATCCAGCCTGTACACAGGCTGAATCGAATCTGCCTTTGTCCCCCCCCCCCATTGGGGTTATAGTTTTCTTGAAATAAGAATATGCTGATTCTTGTTGGATTTCTAAACTGCAGGTAACTTGATGAATGAGCCACTCGAGCCCAAGCTCTTGGTTCCTTGCGTCCGCTCCTCGTTGATCCAGAGACAGTGTGCGGGTGTGTATGTCGGCCCCGAAAAGGGGGGTTCCAAACGGGCGTGTGTCTTTGCTCGCGGGGAAACCGACACACACACACACACACGTGAAAACACACACACACACACACACACGTGAAAACACCTTGTGGCTTGCTTGTTCTCCCCTTCCAAGGTGCATTGGGGACCTGGCGGATAGGCCTGCCACCCGCACCTGAATGGCGAGGTCCCATGCTCTGGGCGTTCTGCTGAGATGCAGCCTCCTTTTCGGTCCCCCTTTACCTTGGTGAGGGGGGTGTGCGACCAGCTTTTTGGCCAGGTGTTCTTCATTCTTTAGCCTCGCCTCTCCCTTTTAACCAGTTTTGCACCAGCTGCAGAACCAGAGCCCGGCCTCCGGGCCCTGGCACACGTAGCCCGACCTTGAGTCAACAAAACTCGAAGGAACCCGATTGGCTTGCCTCTGATTTCCATGACCCCCAAAAGGGGACCAAGCTTCAACCCAGACGCCCACATGTTGTGTGTTGGCGACGATTGATTTGAATGGGACCAACAGATGCTGGAGGAGAAAGGCATCAAGTCCACAGCGCAAACAGCTAGGCCTCCTGCCAATTGGCGCTTCCGTAACGGGCTTGAAGATGCCGGCCTCTATTAAGCCGCAGTCAAAACTATTGGTAGCTGTCACAAGACCTGCGTTCCAGATGATGTGGGACATCCATCAAAGACGAACCCAAACCAGAGGCGGATAAGCAACAATTGGCTAGAAAAAGAGGTTCTACCTCTTTTAACCCATGGTAAACACCCCACGCCAAAAAAAAAGCTTGATCATCGCTGGTGGGGACTGTTCCCCGCCCGGTCCGCGCCTTGGCAGCCTCCGGTGTAGTACTCGCTACAACTCGAGAGGGGCCGGTCAGGAACTGCGAAGGTCCTAAAGCACCCCGAGGCAAGCGAAAGGGAGCGATCCGTGGGAGAAGGGGGAAAGAGTAACTGAAAGGGGGGTGGGGTTGGTTTGGAGAGTTTGGGTGCAGGCTTGCAGGTTGGACTAGGAGCACTTCCGGGTCAGTACAGGCCAATGAGGCTCCAAACAGAACATGGCTTCGTGGTGGACTTCATGATTCCGCCTGAAAGTCGATGGTGAATTTGGTACACGCAACCTCGTTTTCGGTTGGACGTTTTGTCTTTGGGGCAGCGGGCAGCCAACAGAATTGGCCAACCCGCTGATTGATCATCTCATCCTTTCCGCAATCTCCTTTGGGGTCCCCTTTCGAGTGGAAAGTCTCGGGCTTTTGCCACCAACCGGTTCTTTAAAGCATACATCCCAAACTGCCTGCCTGACAAGGATTCGGATCCTCCACATCAGCCGGCAATTGTTGGTCCGAATGTGTACCCTGATCGAAAAACGGAAACACAACCTTGGAGCTGGGCAGTTCACACGAATTCTAGTCAAACAAATACCCAGTTTGAGCTGGTATCACTTGGGAGTGCCCTCTTCAAGCCGAAAAGCACACCCACCCTTTTTCCCCACCAGCTGAAAGCTTTGGGGTCTCAGCAGGCTTTGGGGTGGTCCGGGGTGGCCCTGAGCCAAGGTTCCACCAGGGTTCCACCGGGGTTCCACCGGGGTTCCACCGGGGTTCCACCGGGGTTCCACGAGATTCTGCGAGGGCTGCGGGGTGGTGCGAGCACTAAAAAGAGTACCGCATGCTGTTGCGCATATCACCTGAGCTTTTTCTTGGGGGGGGGGGGGTCCCTGTTCAGAGACGAACCCATAGGGCTCCGTTTTTGGCGGATGAGACCCCGGCGAAGAACCAGTGTCCACCACCACGGGGAAGCTCTGAGTGCCGATCTTCACCTCCGCTGGCCACGTGAACCAACGTACGTATGGCCTGTAAATAGGACTTGCATGTCTCCATTGAAAACTGGAATTGAACATAGGAATTGGTTTTGAAAATGGGAAATGGTCTCAATATAAGTAGTTCTGAAAATAGGACTTGGTCCCCCTCTACGTGGGCTCCATTTTGTGTCCTTTCTTGGGGGTCGAAAAAACCGGGCTCTTTCCCCTTCAATGCCAATCACAAGGTCCAGCATTTCGAGAACTCCCGCATTGTAAACTACGGAAGCAGCCCTTTAAGTGGCATTGCTCAGGGTTAATCCCCTTAGAACCTGGTTGCAGCCTACTTGCCAAGTGGGTGAACACCCGATAAAACAATTTTGTTTGTTTCTTAGTTCGTTAGTTCATTCGTTTGGTCGTTCGTTCGTTTGTTTGTGTGGGCACCCTTTGTTGGAACTGACATTGGCCATTTCCAGATCTATCTACTGCACCACCTCCGGAGTTCTGCATCCTCCAAACACGCACGCACGCACAGTCCGCCGACAATAGCCACGGAGTCAAATCTCTGCCGCCTCCACCGCGAAGTCGGACCAAGCTGCTCCCGTCATCCCACCTGCCACGGGCTGGCTCAAAACCCCCCGAGATGGGGGCGGTGTTTCTTTTTTGAGTCTCGGTGCCCCCCGTTTTTGCCGCTTTCGCAGGGAAAGCAGAGGAAAACCTTGGGGGGTCAACAAAGGCTTACCTGGCTCAAAGACACAAGAAGTGATGCAGTTGAGACAAACCGCAACACGAATATATATATATATATATATATGTACACATATATAATGTTTGATATTATCAATCTGATAGTGGTTCCATACTCTGGTTTTGTGCACATGCAGCTCAGTGAAGGGCCCCCTCTTGCCGTAAGTTTCAACCTGTTCTTGGGCCAAGAAAAGCCAAGTTGAAGAAACCTTGACGCGACACGTGAGTGTCCTTTGAGGGTACCTTTTTCGGTTGGTTCTTGCTCGGTGAACGGAAAACCGCCAATTTTGAGGTTCCCCTATCTTGAGATAACCCCAAGTGGCCATGGGTCAAAACCCAAATCGTACCCCCAGTGAACCAGTGGGTATCCCAATCCCCACTAAAGTAGGTTCTAAAATGGGTGGTGCGCCTATCGCAAAAATGGTACCGTTGGTTTTGAACCATGGCCAATTGGACCCAACCGTTTGAGGCCCAAATCGATCGCCGAACTCGTGGCAGCAGGACTCGTGGCCACATCTCTCGGCTCGCGGCGCGACTTCAGGCGAGGGAGTTTCTTCAGGCCTTCGAGAACACCAAACGACAGAGGTCTGCGGACTTCAGGTGCCCCCCAGGGATTTCGAGTCAAAATCCAGTGGTACTCAATGGCAGCAATGGCATCCCTTTGCAGTGAATCCCTTTGCAATGGCATGAATGGTAGTCAAATCCCTTTGCTGTGAATGGCAGGGCAAGTTTCCGCCTTGGCCTTTACATGGCCAGTCAAAGACTCTTGGGCCGGGGGGTGAAGCAGGGAGCTGCATTCGCAGCACATCCAAAAACCACCTGCCAAGCGGATTCTCTAAAAATCAGCTGGACGTGAACCAGCTGGAAAAGTCTGTCGTTTGCATCCTTCAAACCCTCAGAAGCTGATATTCTGGGGGGCTTAAAACCCCTGCAAAAACACAGGTACAGGTTTCCTTTTGGGAAACAAAATGGCTGGACTATGAAACCAGGTCAGGGCCAACTGCAGCTTGGAACTCTTTGGACTAGGGTCCGGGTTTCACGTCCGGTCCTGGCCAGTGCCAACTTAAAGCGCTGCCAACTGAAAGCCTGGGCTCAAAAGCGGATTCACCCGGACTTCCGACATACCGACATACCCAACGGGATCCAAAAGCCACGGGCTCAGAGCACGGCGGATCTTCACACTTGGGTCCTGCGGTCCGCCAATTTGGGAGAAAGGAGACCAAACATCGATGACTAAGCTGCCTGAAAAAGAGGAATCAACCGATTTGGCTCCCCCCAGTTTGCACAAGCAAAAAGACATCCGCTGCCTTGACCGCGCCTGGATGCGCATGGACATTTCGAGCCATTTTGCGTAAGTGTCATAAAACAAAAGTGGACACCCAAATGACGGTGTTGCTTTTCATTTCCCAAACCAACACTGGAAAGGGAACCCTTCCAAAAAGCGAACCCATTTCGGGTACCACTCGCGCCCGTCCTGTGCAGTTTGCAGCTTCCTGGCTGAGTTCTGCAGCGCCACCAGCGCCTCAGGCGTCACTCATCAGCGAAGCAGGTGAAGGATGCGCCAAACTGCCCATGGACAAACTCCCGTGATTTCTGGTTTCTGTGGCTCCGGGAATTGCTGCAAAACCAAATGAATGGGGTTGGGCCCATTCATGTTGAGCCCGGATTCTTGTAACCCAGCCTACGAAAAGAGTGGGGCCCCTCCAATGGCGATGAATCTCCGTTAAACCCAAAAACCTCCTATTAATATGCTTCTTATCAATCCAGGGGTCCCATTACCCCTCACAATCTGAGTGGAGAGGCTGCCCTTTTCCAAGGACTTGGCCCTTGGGCGTCCAATCCAAGCGCCAGGCGCAATCCGCGTCGAGCGTCTCACACCTCACCCAGGGCTGTCAGGCCCTTGACACCTTCATACGATCTCAACTTTTTCAAGGGGCGCGGTCTGGTTGCTGAACCATGCAAACAACTTGCAAACATCCTCCCTAACACTGCCATTCCATCTTCCGACGCTTGCTTCTTCTGCGCCCAAGCTCCGCGCTCTCCGAACAGGGATTCATCTGCCCTCGCGCGGTGAGATCCATTCAAGAAAAACGAAAGCCAGGGTACCCGACACAGCTGCGAGGGGGCTGGCTTTGATCAGCCCGGGCAAACCAAATTCGAGATTCGACCGGGGCAAGCCATGTCTCAATGAACCCTTCAGGTCCTTCATGGACTCAAGTCAAAACCCCTCGCTCCGGTCTGAGGCAATGACCTCACAGAGAGGATCAGCCCTCAGATTTTGCAGCTTGGACTGTGGCAAAACCTTCAGGGTCCCATGAAAGTGACATTCTCGAGTTCAGCATTGGCAACCCCTCCAGCAGTGGTGTCCTTCTGGTAAAATGGATGGATTTCCCTGGCAAATGGACCGGCTAAAAGCCAAGCTAAGCCAGTGGAACCCATCTATTTCATGGCAACGAACCGCTCGCAAGGATACCTATGCCAGCACTTTCGCGACCCAGAACCACCTTGGCGCCAGCCGCTCTCTTTTTCCTTACCCGCTCATATCTGTGTGATGCTTCTCCGCGCCCGATGGCTTGCGGCTGCCCAGGATTTCTTGACTGGTTCATTTTCATTGGGGAGCGTCTCATTCCTCTGTTTGTTTTGTTTGCAGGGGATGGGGATCATTTCTGGAGCAGCTGTGTTCATTTTCTGAAATCCAGAGCACTTTCGGTGCCACCCACCTATTTCCCCCACTGATCTGCTGCTTACATCCGCATCGACATCGCAAACGACTCCAGCTCTAGGCCCGATTTCGGGCCGGACCCGAGCTTGGGAGTTCCCGCGCTGCGATGCTTGGGCCCGAAGGGACAAAATCGGCCCGGGAACTCCGCGCGGCGCGCCGAGGCCGTGACTTGAAGGAGTCCCTGAAAAATCCCCAGAACCGGATCCGGTCACTGGAAGTCCAAGTGCCCATGGCGGTGGCGATACGCGCGGCTCTTGCAGAGCTTTAGGCAGTCCCCGTTCCTCGCTTTCGATTTCTCGACCCAGGCAGCGAAAGGTTCGAGTTGCCCTCCAAAAGAAGACACATCTCTTGATGAAAGCTGTGGCAGGGCTCTGCAAGGAGACTGCAAGGAGACTGCATGCTGAGCTTGTGTGTAGAAGAAAAAGGGGGTGGGAGCTCCCCAATTCCACTTCTCATCCAAAAATGGGTGGCCAGAATGAGGATCTGGAGTCGAAAATCCGCTTCAAAGGGCTGCTGAGGTCGGCTTTTCCTTTTGGTTCGATCGGCTTCTGCGGGCCGAGCTGCGCGGCCTCTCGCCTCTTCCTGGCCGCGCGGGCAAAATGGGCGCGGCTCACCGGTCTTCTTTTTTTTTTTTTTTTCGCGGGCGCCCTTCCTCTGAAGAAAAAAAAAGCATGGCAGGAGGGTCCCCATGAGATGAGTTTCCTCTTGAAGGTACTCCCTGTTAGGCGCCATGTGGAGGGAGGGTGCCCCCTTGTTCAAAAAAAAACGAGAGGAAAAACGGAAAACACCCAAAGCCCCAAAAACTGGAAACAAGGCAAGCCCGCGCCCTGTTCCCTCCCGACAGAAAAACAAAAGCAGCACGGAACCCTCTTGGGCCAAAGGGAGATTCCTCTAACCGTGGTTTCTTGGGCTCCATGTAAACCGTTTCTCTGAAATTCAACTGCTTCAAGTGCCGAGTGTGTACATGAGTTTATGAAATTTCGCTGTGTGGGGTCAGCCCTTGCTTCCACGTGTCCGCTGCCCACTCCTCTCGCCTCTTGCCACTCCTCCGATGTTTCACCATCGCCAGGTGACTCGCCAGGGGGGCGGAAACCATCTTCATCCAATCCTGGAGGTTTGACTCGTAGTTCTTGCCCTCAAAGGATCGGTTTAAAAGGGAACAACTGGAGGGTTCCGGAAACCTATTTTTCACACTCCGACTTGTTGATCCTTTGTGGCACTTTCCCTTACAGGTATCCCAAATGATGTCAACCCCCCCAACTCCAAAAAAAAGAGTCGAAACTACCGAGCAACACATGTTTTCCCAAAAATGTACCCACTAAACCTAAGAAGCCTGTCCTGTTTTGAGGAAAACCCCGCAAGAATGGCTTACCTACTCAAAAAAAAAAACACGACGCTCTCGCTCGCTTGGAGTAGGTGTGCTTCCCGGACGGCACAAGATCGGCGACTTCCAACGAGTCTCCTCCACCGCCGCCTGCGGGTCCCGCTTGCAGGGCGTGGCCACTTCGCACCGGCCCGGCAGCGCCTCGGGACCGTCGAGAGACCCCGAGACCTTCCCCATCTCGTGGCAGCTGATCGCCAGGGAAAACGGAGAACGGCGAAAACCGACGTTTTAGAAAGAAAGGCCGCCAACGCAACCCCGCAAGACATGATGGAACATCAGGGAAAACCATGGAATCATGGACTATCATGGAAGGTCAATGGAGGGCCCACAGGTGAAACCTTGGGCCAGGGCGCCAGTCGGGTACGAAACACGAAGACGAGTCGGCCGTCGGTGTGCCGCGTCAGAGTGGAGCTGATGGCTCCCTGCAGGTCAATGGCGCGCAGCTCCAGCGCCTTGCGGCCGGTCTTGGAAGGAGTTGGACCAAACGGATTTGGGGATGTGTCTTTCTTGGACCAAATTGGACCGATTTGGGTTGGATTTCGATTCCGTTGTCTTTTTTGGACCAAAAGAGTCCTCAAACATTTTGCGAGAAAACCAAACATCGCTTACGTGGCACGATGGCACGATGGTACGCTGGACCAATTGTTGTTTGATTTCCATGTCCTTTGGGTTGTGTCTTTTTGTGGCTGGTTGGCTCCTTGCCTCAGTCTTGGGTTGGGGGCAGCAAGCGGTATTCTCTGGGGTGTGGGTTGCCTTCCCGCATCACCATCACCGGCCTCGCTGGTTTCGGGCTTGCTGAGATCTTGTTGAAGGCAGGTCTTGGGTTTGTTTGTTCTTTAGGCAAAGCAAAAGGCTGATATCCAGGATGCTGGGTGAGTTTAAGGTGGCTTTGGGTTGGTTTCGGGATGCGGTTGCGTGTGTTGAGTTGTGGTGGTTTGGGGCAATGCCCCACAACCAATCCCAATCCAGCCAAAAACTCATGCAAGCACATCCCTAAAGCAACCAACCAACCAACCAACCAACCAACCAACCAACCAACCAACCAACCAACCAACCAACCAACCAACCAACCAACCAACCGACTGGGGTTAAGTTTAAACAAAGCGTTTGGTGAGGCCAGATCCAACATCTAGTTCCACTGGTTTCCTACCAAACAAACACGTCCTTTTTCAGGTCGGACCGAACATGGACTTTATTTCCGCTAGCTTCCTACCAAACAAGCATGTCTTGTTGTCAGGTTGGATCCCCAAAATTATGATGTGTTATTTGGTTTGCCGCGCAAACCACAAAACAATGGTGCCCTCAAAAAACGACTCTCCCATTTGGGTGTTTCCTTGTTAGGGACCCGGCCCCCTTTTTGTTCGCTTGGGAAACCAAAAGGAAAACCGATCAGCCGAAGTGATACCTCCAGCCGCCCCGGACCCCCCCCCCCCCCCCGAAACCCTTCAGGAGCCACCCCCTAGATGGGGGGAACATGTTCTTCGGGCCCCCTATCTTAAGATGACCCACCATGAGTGGTTTCGGGATGTGTAGCTTCCAGAACCAAAGGGGCTCAAAAGACATCACCAACAACGATCTCCACTTGGAAAACAATCCCAAAGGCCCAGAAAGATTCAGTACTGTACTAGTAGCAATTATGAAAGGAACCTGAAACATATGCCAACTTCGGATTCATCCAGTTGGGAGAGTTCCTCTAGCTAGAAGTGTCCTCCGAAATAGTCCGCTTAACATTGGCTGCAGCACGTCTCCGCATTTTTGTTGGGCGGGGGTGACCGGGTTCCCTCCTTGGATTTCTTGGAACAGTCGACACTGAGAAGCCGCGAATCAAACCCGACTGAAACCAAGGATCTCAGATCTCAAGGGGCCCGCCCGTTGTTAAGGCCGGCTTTTAGACCGCCCACCCCATCGGCGCCAGCAGGCCTGGCGGCAAGCTGTCCAAGTGGAAGCCGCCTTGGTGCAGAAGCACCGCATCAGGATGAGGGCGCTCAGCGCGGAGATTGCGGTGCCCAGATCTTTGCAAGAACATGCTTGCGCGTAGAGACCGTCGTGCAGGTGGACCTCAAGATGTGAGATGCGAGGGTAGGGGGAGGGGGTGAACAATGAGGGTTCTCAAATGAGTTTTTTTCGCAAACCAGCAGGTCAAATCGGGATAATCAATCATTGGGTGCCCCTTGCTGGCTTTAACGGCATCCCAGCCATGATTTTTTGCTTCTGGAGGTGTGCTTTGAAATACTCAAAACGGGAATCTCACAAAAGACAACCCTCTTCTCTTAGGACGTGTAGTTCGAGTTCGATTGGGTTCACCTGACTTCCGCAAATTTCACAGCGAAGCATGCAAACCAGGTGTTGCCTTTGGGATTCCGCAGACACCGCTGGCTGTTTGAGGCAAGCCCCAAGTTCCCCCACATTGGTCTAAACCCCAACAGTGACCGCAGCCCAATACCACAGAACCCCAAGTCAGACAAAAGTCAGAGAGAGTCGCTGAGATCCCGGCGCAGGGCCGGAAGCTGTGCTTCTGCTTGCAGAGGCTCCGCTCTGACACTCCCTTCCTCCTCTTCCAAGTGACTGGCTGCTTCCTGGCTGGTTTTGTCGCAACCCAAATGGCCGGTTTGCTCCGGCCCTGGTGAGCGATCCAAAGGGGGCCAAAGGTGAACGTCGTGTTTAAGAAACACGGATTGTGCTTGGAGTTGGGCTTTCCCCCCCGAGTTCATGGCCATTTGGGCTCGCAACCTGGAACGAAGAAATCCCTGGAGTGGAACCACCTAATCTGCCGCTGCGGAAGACTCGAAGAGCCCAATTTTGGCTGTGGGTCAACATTAAAAAAGAGGGTTACGCAGTTGTTGGTCCATGTTTCCACTTACCAGGGCAAGTCATGTTGGAATTCCGGTTTGTTGAGCCACAGCCAGAAAAAACCGGGAAACCCCAACACGGAAACCGAAATCCGTTTGGGGTGCCCCGCATTGCCTCAGCATGCATCGCTCCAAGCTCTGGCGTTGCTGCAGGGAGAGGCGGCCTTGGATGACCTCCAGGGTGAGAGGAATGGCTGTGGGTCAAAACCCTGTACTGGTGAACATCAAAATACAGTAGGTGGCACATGGGTGTTCATCCGCAAAATGGAGGCATAGGCTGTGACCCATGGCCGTTTTCCCAGCGGTTGCTTTTATCGAGGGCTTCCTCTTTTTGGGTTGGTGTCGGGAAAAACCAACAGGAAAGACGACATCCATTCTGGGATCTCTTCATGGGTTCCTTTTTTGCGGCCAAGGGTTCCTCCTGTGCTCCTTTTGCCGGTGGTTGTGTTCCATGGGTAAACCAACAGCTCTGAACAGGGATCCTTACATGATACACCTAATCATTGCCTTGTTTTTTTTCTGGTGTTGTTTCCCTTCGTTTTGGTGTTGAAAAAGCTACATGTTTCAAATGGCTTGGCAAAATGGAGATCTTTTCAGGAGCCCTGCCGAAAGAACACAAAAAAAACACGCCCCGCTACAGCATGCTCGCTTGAAAGCGCGAGGGGGACGGGAACCGGCTCTCGCTTCTCCAAACCCCAAAACCGCCTCCCTCCGCTGCACTGGGCTCAGGCGCCGCAGCAAGGCTTGCAGCTCGAAGAAGCCTCGGAAGCTTCGCGAAACCAACGGGGTGTCGAAGGCATCCAGTGAGTCATAATCAAAACCCGGTATTCGCCACGGCCCAAAATCCTGTCTGGCCGGCCTTGAAATTTTCGAGTTCGTCGGCGTCCAGCTCCAGGGGTCCATTTTTGTCGAAAATGTGCTGATTGCGAACACTGCTTTTTTGTCCTGAAAAGCATGATCTCCTGCTGGCCAGGCCTGTCTGACGTGTCTGAGACTAGGCCCAGGCCCAGCCCAACCAGCAACCCGCCTGCTGGCCAGGCCAGCCCACCCAGCCTCAGGCCCAAGCTTGCCTGACACAGGCCTAGCCCAACCAGCAACCCGCCCAAGCACGGCCCCAAGTCACCCAGCAAGCCCAGCCTGCCGGGCATGCCAGCCACTAGGCCTCAGCCCAGCAGGCTCATGGTCTCAAAGTATGCCAGCCTGAGACTAGCCTCAGGCCCAGTCCCTCAGCCCGCCTGCTGGCGTGTCTTACTCGGGCCCAGCCCAGCAACTCGGCCACCCAGCCTCAGGCCCAAGTGTGTATGAAACAGGCCTTGCCAAGCACAGCACCAGCAGCGTAGTCCGGCTGCCCGGCAGCCAGCAACCCACCCATGGCTTCGCAGCCTCGTGGCTGAGACTAGCTTCAGGCCCAGCCCAACCAGCAACCCACAGCCCAGCCTGCCCAGCCCAAGGTCAGGTTTGTCTAACGTGTCTGAGACTGGCCTCAGGCCAACAACCAGTCTCACGTGGCTTCCGAACATCGAACTAGCACGGGCGAACTGGTGCGGTCACAAGCTTTCAGTAGGATTCGGACCTTCCCAACACTGGATTTCGGTGTTCCTGACCCTTCCCTCAAACTAGGCTGGGCCGAGGCGGGCAACGCGAAGCGTTTACAATTAAAATGGTCTACCCAGAACCATATAAATAAATAAGAAGGCGGCCGCAGCTAGTTATGGTTGGGAGTATCCCTTACTAACCTTCATCTACCCGGGTTTTGATTGTGGCTCAAGTGGAATCCCGAGTGGATTTTGGTTGGGGGGGTTGTCTGAGAGATGCTGGATTTCATGCGCCACCCCCGGATCTAAGTGTGGATTTGAATAGGGGTCTCTTCTTACTGGGATTCGAGATCACTTTTGTGTGGCCCGACACCCCCTAACTTGATTGATGCGGGGTCAGCATCTGTAAGGTGACTACACACACAGGATCGAAACTTAAGATACCGATCATTGGAACCTCCACGAACTGGCGGGTTCCATTTTGAGCTCCCGGCAACGCTGTTCCAGTCCCAAGTGGGCTGGGGTATGGAGCCACCTTTTCGGTTGCACAGAAAACCGGAAGGAAATCACTTTGCGAGGGTCCAACTCATTTTGAGCATGTCACGAATATTCAATATGGGCGTGTGCGTGAGAGTGTGTGTTTGTGTGTGTGTGTCTCAAAATACAGTTGCGCCCCCTTAAAATGGCGTTCCTCGCAATCTCCCTTTCAACCCCCGAAAAAGAAAACAAACAAACACAAACATGATCATGGGCTCGCGTGACCCTATTTGGCTGTCTTAAAATTGGGGACCCCAACTCTCGTGGTTGGTGTACTCTTGGTTTACCTTTAAGCATCCATCCAGAAAGGGCCAAGCGTCAGACCCATTTTGACCTGTATTGACCACCCAGAGTCCCCCATACCACACCAAGTGGTCGAGAAATTTCCCAACATCGACACACAGTTGGGTCCCATACCTGAATATCCACAGGGTCCCCCCAACAAAATGAGAATCTCCGTGGAGCGTCTTGTGAGGCGAAGGCTCGGTGCCCTCGCGTGGCTCGGTGCCCATTTCGCTCCCCGCCCGTCGCAGCCACTCCGAGGCACACGAGGAGTCGATGTGTCGCCCCGACGGGAGCCACCGCAGCTGGCCGTGAAAGGCGTAGCCGGAGCACAGCGCGCTGAAGGTGTTCACCAGGGCGGTGAACCTTTCCCCAGCTCGGACCGATCTCAGATTCAGGAATTGTCCCATAAATCCGAATTAAGGATATCAGAAAGGATTTGTCCCATAAATCCCAAGACGATAGCCAGAAACAAACGGATCACCTGGACCTGTTGGGGTATGATCGAAAATGGACCAGGCAAACCAAAAGGTCAGATCCGGTCGATTCGCTTTGGGCAAGTGAGGCCGTGCGGTTCAAACCCGAGACGTTTAGTACCCGGCATGGTCTTCAAGGTTTGTCTGGCCGCTTCTCGCAACAGTCTCCTTTTGGCCAACAGGGGGTTTGAGACCTGCTCATTTGCTGCAAACTGAAATGTAGGCATTGTTGTCCGAGTTTGGGCTGTTTCCCCTGGAACTCCCTGTGTCAAACGCCTCCAAACACTAGGATGCTTCCCTTTCAGATCGCCATGCAAAGACCAAGCATGGGTGGTTCTCGCAATGGTCGCCGATTCCGTTGATTATGAATGCCTGTACCCCCCCCCCCTACCCCCCCCCCCCCCTTAAGGTAGTTAGGTCCTATCCCTAGGGTGGCTAGGAAGTGGATATAGCAACATTTTCCCTAAGACTTCCTAAGCTGAACCTAAGAGACCCCTTGATTTTGATCGGACATTCGAGCTGCGTTACTTTGCTGCGTCCCCCCAACCTAGGGAAATCAGAAGAGATTCGAATTGTTTTTTCTGAAAGTGCTGCGTCCCCCTAAGCTTTCCGCAAACATGCTTCCCCAAGGAGACCGTACGGCTTTGTCTGGGGCTTCCCTAGGGCTTCCCTAGGGCTTCTCTAAGGTTTCCAGCTTCCCTAAGGCCTCCCTAAGGCCTCCCTAAGGCCTCCCTAAGGCCTCCCTAAGGCCTCCCTAAGGCCTCCCTAAGGCTTCCCTAAGGCTTCCCTAAGGCTTCCTTAAGGCTTCCCTAAGGCTTCCGTGAGGCTTCCCAAGGCTTCTTTAACCTAATTTGCAGGTTCGGTATTTCTTGTCAGTGTTCCCGCCATGCGCAGGGCGAATGTCAGGCCAAGCTTCCCCAAACCTTCCGCAAGGCTTCCGCAAGGCTTCCTAAGCCTCCCCTGCAAGAGAAGCCCTTAAGCTTAAAGGGGGGGGGGGGTAAAGGAGGGGGGGGGTACGGGCTCCATAAGTTGAGAAACACCCAGTTACTGGTTGCAAACATGGTCTTAAACCGAAAAGAAGGTTCCAAAGGTGCAAAATCGGTGTGAACCACATTTTCTTCACCACTGGTTACCACCCACTGGTCTATCGTCCAGGTTGGAAAGGAGCCCAGGGCTTGGTTTTATACCTGGAAACCTGAAAATCGGTTGTCCAGTTTGATTGCTAAGTCGGGTTGGTTAAAAGCTTAAAATGCCAGCCAAAGAAAGGAAGAGATTGAACCATTGCTCCCTTGGACCAGGAGCCGCTGCAACCAGGTGAGGCGTTCTGGGTTCACCTACTTTGCGTCGCTCGGCGCGTTGGGTCACAACCCCAAGCAAAATCGAGCATGTCACAAATACAAATATGGTTGTGGTGCCTTTTGGGATGGCCTTTAAGGGAAACCAAAAGGAACGCCGAAATCCATTTTGGGGGACCCCTCAAAATCGACACCCAAACAGGTACAGCGAGCATACGACCAGATATGTGTTTACCGGAGAAAATGCCTTGGGACGATGTGTAGCTCAAAGCTGCTGAGTTATCAAGTGCTGGAACATCCAGTTCATAGTTCTGTGCCAAACCTACCTATTTGACAAACACCCCAAGCAAAAAAGGAGGCGACACATGACGGACTTTGTAGATTTGTTCACCAAGAGGAATATGGGAAAACTAGGGGGTCTTACCTCCTGTTTTTTTTGGTTGAAATGCGGACCATCGCTTCTCGTCGCCTCCCCAAGCTTCCAAATCGACCACTTAAGGGGAGCCCCCAAAATGGATTTTCTCCTTGTGGTTTCCGGTAAAACTACCCAACAAAAGGTTTCCTCAAAAAAGGGAACCGCACCCAGCCGCAAAACTGGGGCCCAGAAGCTCTTGCGCGGTGCCCCCGCCACTCGGATGGGCAGCACAAGCTTGGCTCTGAAAAATCCGCTTGCACCTCGGATGCGCCGTTTCAAAAAGATCGGCTTCTCTCGCTTATCCAGTGTCCCTCCAATTGGTGGATTGGTTGTTGTTTATTTACCCATTGTAAGTTCAAATCAAAATCCAAACCCCTGGTTTTTGGTTTCCTCGTCTTGTCCTTGAAACGGGACCTCCCTCACAATGGGGAATGCCCGGTGAAGGACGAGGCGGCCGGCAAGGCAGGTTTCAGACAGCAGGCGCAAGGTGAGCAGCAGCAGCAGAATAAATCGCAGCAGCCGATCAAGCCGAAGGTTGCAGCGGAGAAGGGGGTAGCAGAGGACCCAAAGGAGGGATCTGACGGCAAGGTCAGAACGTCCAGGAGCTGCTGACGGAAGCGACGGGGCTGCTAAAGTCTCTGAGCGTAGTCAAGGTCATCAGCTGGAAAAGCAATGACTTGTGACTCCCCCTGAAAGAAGCAAAGACACTTCAAAGGGGCCGAAAGAAAACGGGTCCAGGTCACTTTGCCGCAACCCCTGTGGGTTACATTTTTTTAACCTCCCCCGGCGACCAGAAGTTGTGTGGCAAGCAGACAACACCGTGTCAATCCACAAAAATACCCGAGATGAATGCCATTAACCAAAAACAGATATCTATCAATCACCAAAACCCGGAAGGCGACTTCCAAAAACTGACCCTAATCAACCTGCACACCTGTTTTGGGGACACCAAAACTACCCTGGCAGCCCATCCATCGCTACTTGCCATCTGCCAAAGCGACTCATCCAAGGAGGATGCAGTGAGTAGCAGTGCCGCTCCCTGGTTGTCCTCGGGTGAAATCTCCCACCTTTTCCTCCACAGTTTTGCCCCCTGTCCAACAATCGCGGCGTGCGCGCCCAAACCTTCTGGGTATTTTCCCGTGAGCCACCGAACCCTCCCTGTTGGGAATATCTTGCGAGCTTGTCACGGACCTATGACCACACCGAAATTTGGGGACTTGCCCCCAAAACGACAAAGAGATCTGCGCTTGGGATCCCTCGAATCGAGCGAGTTCCTTTTGATCCGAGCGTCCATCAAATTGATCGATTCGGGAGCGCTGCTCCCTTCTGAAGCTTGATGGCCTGAAGTCCGGCACTTCGCAAGATGCCGTGGGGAGAAAGTGCCGAAAAAAAGATGGGCACCCTTGGACAAAGGAACACTGTCTAAAAAATGCCGGCTGGAAAAAGACTGGGTTGGAAACAAACCCAATCCCTATTTAATCCCTGATTTGAGACCAAATACCAGGCTACATTCATCCAGACATGTGCGGGTGAAATATTCACAAACCAGCTGAATGGCTGCCATTGTTTCCTTTCCTTTTCCAACCGAGGAAGACAGGGCTGCGAACTGGCGTCTCTTTTTTGAGGGTATAAAGGGACACCAACTGGGAAAACGACATGCATTTTTGGGGGTGCCCCAAAAACAGACGAGCCACCCGCGAAAAACTGAGCGCGGAGCTTGATGCCACTTTCCACATGATCAACGGTAAGCTTCACCACCATCGCCAAACAAGCCACGCGTGCCAAACCTCGGGCAAGCCGAGGGACCTCTGGTCTGGTTTGCTGGGAAAGGAATGGATGAGTTGGCCAAATAGGAAGTCTCACATAAACTTTGGATCAACCCAAAGGATAGCTCCACCATCTGGTTGCGTGAGTCGAGGATTCCTCTGCCACGATCCGAAGGCCTCCTTTTGACAAAGCCGAAGTCGACGATTTCAGTCAGGACACACCCCAGGCAACGGCGGACCGAGGCAGAAACCTCAGCTTCTGGGCGTTGCGGGCGCCTGCGCTTCCCTTCTCAGGCTCCTTTTGGGGGCCCCCCAATTTTCAGAGTCACCTACCCCATCCCCCAACAATGAGGGGGAAGAGGGTGGGGGGGGGGGGTGAGGGGGGTCCCCAAATCATTTACCTAGTCATACTTACCTTGCAATCCCACCAATACTTTAAACTTCTTTGAACCGACGCTGAAATCCCAGTTTTTTTGGTGCAAGCGACATAGTCGAGACGTTGGCGGCACACATGAGCTTGGAGACGTTAGCAAGCGACATGACCTCGTGGGGCGCGGCTGGCGTTGGGCGATTCAACCAGCTGATCTGCCCCCTCATGGCCGCTGGTTTTTAGGGCCGATGTCAAAGAATATCGGCTGACTCAAACAGGAGGTATTTGCCGTGGGACAACTGGGTTCTTCCAAAAACCCATGCCCTGAAAAAGAAAGAAGACAAAAAACAGTATTTGGAGTCGGGTTGGTACTTGTTATCCAAAGAGGGGCCAGGGGTTGTAAAACCTTTGCGACAAATTCCACTCGCTGGCCAAGTCTCTATAGCGTTTTCTGCCGAAGCCCGGCAGGCGGCGGTCGAAGCTGAGAGGCTGCAGGTGCTCAACGTCGGGCTCACAAGGACTGAAACTCCGTGGTTGATGTGATTTTCCCGCAAGGGAACTTTTCGGGAAAAGCTTCTTTAAAAATAAATAATAAAATGGAAAAAAATAAGAAAGAAAAAGAATGGTCCAAAAAAAATGCAACCCCGGTTTACCACGGGCAAATCACCGGAAAGAGCACTTGCAACCATGGCAGAGGGATGTTTGCCCATTGGTATACCAATCACTTGCCAAACGTACCCTTCGCCCCAGGAGTCTAGCGCACGCCTGCATTGTCCGAGAGACCGACCAAGGCACGCACAGGAGACCTGAAGGAGCAATTGGAAAAATTCCTCACCCTCCGCCCCTCGGAAAGACAAAGACACAATTCGCGCGAGCCTTCAACCAAGCTGCCATGGCTGCGCATGGCGGAGCGACGAAGGCTTCGCACTGTTGGGAATGTCTGTGAGTTGGACTCTGGCCTTTTGATTGTGAACTTGACATCCAGGGCCTTTTGGTTCTGGTTCTGAGCGCAGTTTGTGCGTGTGCGTGTCAGAATCCTTGATGCCAGGGCAGCAAGGAGACGGCCAAACGGCTTGGCTGAAGTGCTGAAAGTGGAGTGAGACCTCCAACACGCAGGTACGGTACGACCCTGAAAGTTTTCTCTTGCCCGATTGACCTGGAGCTTGTGCGTGAAACGAGAGCGGCTGAAGGCCAAACAGGCATGCACTACCTCGCAAGACGTGAGTCACGGTCAAAATACCTTGATTTGAGGATTCCCCTTTTCAAATAGTTTTAAAGGGAAACCAAAAGGAAACCAACCATTGTGGGGGGTCCCCAGTTTGAGACACACCCATACGTGGTTCTACGTGTCGTGCTTTTGTAAGGCCTTCCGGCCATTGACTGGATATTTTGACCGAAACCCGCATCTGGAACATTCCACGCCTCTGGACACAAAGTGATGGTCATCGCCCTCCGCACCGCAATACCAGCGAGCTTTCCTTCCAGCTTCTCCGCTGTGGTCGACACATAGTCTCTTCAAACTAGCGGCAAAGGAGTTCATCAACTGCAAACATGACGTGGATGGAGGTTTTGCACAAAAATAAGGCAAGCTGGAAATTCACAACCGGTTGCACAGTCATTCAGAACTGTGCCAAATCCGCATCCAGCTGCTCAAAGTATTACCTGATCCGCACGGCCATGCGCAGCATGTCCCAAAATTGTATCGCTTGCAAGAAGCCATTGGGAAGAACCCGCATGTATTGGGCACTCATGATGCCTTCTACCATCCGAGGCCACTACTAGGGATCACGTCTCTGGAACGTTACATATCAAAGCTGTACACAACTTTGTCGTCACTCTCGGCACTGTCGGAGATGCTAGGCAGCCTTTCTCCTAACGCCGAATTTCCGGCTGTGGACATTGTGGTCACGCGCGTCACCGAAGTCTGAAACTTGAAGCGGCGAGTGAGCTCATCCACCTGTGCAGACATGACGGCGATAGAGACCTGCGGAGAGAAGGGCAAGGCCAGAATGTTCACAACGCGTTTCACTGACTGTACCAACTCCGCATCCAGCCGCTCAAAGTATGCAGCTGTAGGGAACTCGAATGCCTGATCCGCCAGAGCAGTGACGATCTCCAACTTCGGCTCAACTTGCTCGACCATGCAAAGCATTTCAAGAAAGCACTTGTCTTGCAATAAGCCATTGGTAAGCACCACCAACATGTATTGGGCGCTCACGACGGCGTCCTGAAGTTGTTCTGGCTTGCAAGCAAAGATCATTGGCCTGCGAAGACGTTCCACCAACATGCCTTGGAGGACCTGGCAAGTCAACCGCCCTTCTGCACTTGTCAGGGAACCCAAGACAATAATCTCAGGCGCCAAATCTTCCACTTCTTTGCTTCCAGCTTGACCGCCCAAGCTGCTGTGGTGCAACAGCTCTGCCACGGCAATGGCCTGCTCACTGACCGGAGCAAAGGCGTTGAAATCCACCAAGGGTTGGCTCGGCAAGAGACGATAGCTTTGCTCTATGACTTGGGGGTCTATGGCATTCTGAGCGAAAATCATCAAATCAGAGTTGCTCCAGCCTTCCCTCAGAGTGCAAAAGCCTTCCTCATCGTAGAAATCAAAGTCAGGACACTTCAAGATCACGATGCTCACCTGATTGGCTACCCCTGAGCAAATCTCCACTGCACACCACGGGCGGGACAATACCATCTTGGTGGCCACAATGACCAAGGTGCTTGACTGGCTTTTCACGATGTCGCCAATGTCTGCAAGGCCTTCCAATTCATCTGAATCCAAGAAGAGCTTTGCCCTTTTCCTGGTCTGCTGAAGAATTTCACCCTTCAGCCATCGGCACAGCACCCCAGCACCTGCTTTATGGTGACATAGGAACATGTCATACATCTTGCCAGGGAAGAGCTTGGTGTACATCACACGGAGCACCAACGCAGTCAGCACCAAGCTAATGACAAGGATCACTATCATCAGAACAACGCCGATGATGGCCCTCGTGTATGCATCGTTGCCATCCACCAAGAAAGACGCAATCAACAGGAAGAACAGCAGACCTGGATGGGCCGCGACTTTGTTCGGAAAAATGGTCTTTGCTCATGTCATGCTCGTTTCCGAGGCCAAAATGTTGTGTTTTACGGCAGGGTCTATCCAACATCGACAACACTAACAACGGATCAGTTCGAAATAAAGCACACAACATCGGACAAAACCAGGCCCTCCGACCTGCATTCAGGAAGATGTCTGCAAAGTTGGCAAGCCCCGTCACCCATGGTGTCACATATGTAACGCTAACCAAGTACAGCATGATGAACGCTGCCAGGAGAAGAATCTGCACTGCTGCCGAGTTGGGAAACAAGATAGGCACCAAAGCAACAAAGACCTTCTGCATGATGAAGTATAGGCCCCAGTAGTACCCATTGCCATTGAATCGATTGAATAGGAAGTGATACTGAACGAGCAACTTCATTCCATGACCACTATTTACCAAGGCTGGATAGCGCCACACAATCTGAGCAACATAAGCAAGAAAGCCTGCCCCATAGAGCACAAGACCTGTAATCGCCAAAGTAGCTAGAAACATGTGATCTGGAACCCAACATACGACAGCAGGGCTGGACACCATGGTTTGCAAGCCGTTGGGGTTGCGCTTGCAGTGAACGGGTCGTGTGAGCGACATGCAAATACTCAGGTACAGGAACAGAAATACCAGGCCAACCACATTCAGGTATCGGGGCCAGCTGAACTGGTCCCCCTTCACCCGAGACATGACGGCCGCGACAAGTGCCCCACCAACCGCCAAGGCCGGGATCAACAAGACCATAGCGAGCACATTCATGGCAGGATTGTCCACTTGAACGTAGCACTGGATCTTCACGATATTGAAGTCAAGGTTGATGAGCTGCATCACCCCCAGAAGGGATCTCACGGGATTCTCCCACACCAAGGTCAAATCGGAAAACACTCCGAGGGTTTGGATCATGACCTCAGTTCCCCAGTTCGGACAAAAATAAATGCTCACCTTTGGGCACCTTTGAAATGGAAATAACGGAAAAACCAGGTCAGAAGTCGACAGGTTGACTCGCGCTTTGGCTGGCGAGTGACTCCGACCTGCGTCGCAATGATCGCAGCTGAGACGGCTTGCTTGGAGCTCTTGGAGATCCTTTGCCTGGTTCGCCAACCCAGGAGGGCGATGGCGATGAGCAGCGCGATGAAGCCGATGGCGCCGGGGACGGCGTCGAAGCCTTGACACTCAGCGCATTCCCCGAGGCCGTCCGCGAAGTGGTTGGGCTTGCATAACCCGCAGCTGACGCCCTCACGATTCGTGGCACAGACAGAGCCGGGAACACCGCCAAGGCACTGCACATCGTTTTTGCAGACGAACACGGACAAGGGCTCAGTTGGGTCTGACCAAAAGCCGGGCTTCAACTCCGGCCGTGCATGCTCGCAGTCTGGATCATCCAAGTGTGCCTGGCAGAAAGCTCGGGAGGTGCACACGGCAGTGTCAGCAAAAGCATAGGATGAGCAAAATTCTTCCACACGTCGCTTGGCGGCTGGAGGATGGTCCAGGCGCAAGTCTCGTGAACCCTTGCAGGTCATTCCCTCGGGGCACTCCAAGCAATCCCCCAGGCGTGCACATGGAGTAGCATCGCCAAGCTCGTCCACCAAGGGAGCCGTGCCACATCGATGCACGTGATAGCGGCCATTGGGGGCGTTCAATGATGGGCCTGGACAAACACAAGCGAACTCCTCTGTGGAACCTGCCGACGCCGTAGTGAAGCCGTCCTTGCAACGCTTCACTGCGGCTTGGCCGGTCTCATTTTGAAATGAGCCCAGAGGTGCTTGCAAGCATTTCCACACGGGCGATGATGCAGGGCGGAACTGGCCCTTGTCACAAGGCTTGCATTCGATATTGGTGATCTCGAAATAAGTCCCTGGAATACAGTCCAAATTCCACTGGAGATCAACATACCCAGTGGAAGATGAGACATGTTGCACCAAAATCCCATCAATTGGGTCCTTTGTGGAGAAAGCATGGATTAGCCCGATCTTGGCACTTTTCACTGGAAGTCGCAGATCGCTGGCATCGTCCGTATTGAAGGCTCTGCGGAACTGGACCAAGGAGAAGCCAGTGTTGCATTGGAGATCTGGGCACCATTCCTTGCCCGCCGTGCCCAATGCTCCCGGGATGAGCTCCAGGTCGTTCTGGCCGTTCAACGAGTTCCCCAAGTCATCCGAGCGCTGGTCTGAGAGAAGCTCGTCTCGCAATGGCTCTTCGATGTAGCGCGCAAAGCGGTCTTGCACCACAGCCTGCCCATCCTGGACAAAGGCAACCACCATGTCCGTGTGGTTCATCAGGACTCCAGAATGAGTGGGGCTTAACCATCCAATGCCCATCCAGCCTTGAGTCTTGGCACATAGGGTGACATTCACGAATTCGTTCGTGAAGTCGGGGGAGTAGAAGATGGTGTAGTGCGGGCCAAGGCTCTTCAGATTGGCATGACCCCAATCCATCCCGAAGCTTGCTTGGATGATCAGCAAGTCCACCGAGTCAGTGATTGGAACAGACATCCCATCAGCAAACGTTTGCTGGCCTGCTGGCAGCGAACTTTGGGAAAAGAGCATCTCCGACTCCGAAATCAGCTCCAAGCGCAGCTCGGGGTTTGTGCCATTGGCATCGATCACGGTGTGCTGGAGGACTACCCCCATGGCTGACCATCTGCCGCCAAGGGCGTTCAGCCTCGCAAAGAGGTCTGGGAAAATGGCAAGGCGATCAGCGACATCACTGTCCGTGGCGCCTTGGCGCGTGAGGCCATCAACCAATCCTTGGAGCTCCTCCGTGAGTGCAGACTTTGCGATGAAGTACTTGGCCGAATGCTGGCGGCACATATTCACGGAGGAAATCCGGTTGACTGACTCCTGCTGACTCTGAATCAAAGCTTGGACAGCTTCACTTTCATAGGGGCCCAGCGAAGGCTGGCTCGCCGAACACTCACGTTTGCGGCATTTGCGCTCCGCCGTCGCATTGGCCGCGGCCACCTGCACGATCTCCCCGGCATACAAGCCATGCTTGTTGCAGAACTCGAAGGGACGCAGGAATAGCACGCCCTCGGGCACTTCAAAACTGCAGGTGGCCGGAGCGGAATCTGTTGGCAACAATTCGCACAACGCCACAAGGTTCCCCAAATCGTCCAAGGCATAAATGTGGGAGATCCAATGGACGATATCCTGATCGTCTGACGGCTGCATAGGATGGATCAATCCACCCGCATTGCCTGGAGTAGCGCCAATGCCAACCACGATGGTTGCACGGGTGCCTTGCAGGGTCAAGTAAGGCTTGTGTTTGCCGGTTGGATCATTCTTGGGCGTGTTGTCGGCTCTGCGCAAAAGCTCGCCGGTGAAGGCTTGGCATGCGGACACAGACGTTCCCTCCGCGCAAGTTTGCACGGAGCATCCGATGTTTGCATCCGGCTTGATATGCTGAGTGTCCACCGAAACCGCAGGCCCGCGAAAGAGGCCGTGGACATTACAAAACTCAAAGGCACGCACAGCCGTGGTGCCTGGGGGGATTTCGAAGATCATTGTGGCCGGGCTCGGCTCGGCTGGGGAGAGGTGGCGCATCGACAACAGATTGCCCAACTGATCCTCAACCCAAATGGATTCAATGTAGTGGATGAATTCGGGATTGTCCTCCATTGGATGGACTCCATCCGCTGCCACCCCGGTTGCTGCTCCCTTCCCCACGACTACTTTGCCCACAGTGCCATTGAGCACAATGTAGGGGCTGTGTTTCTCGCTTGCGGTTCCTTCGGAATATGGCAACTGAAGATTGAGCACTCCTTGAATGCGACGAAACTCGGCCTTGTAGCCAGCGCAATCCAAAGGAGTAGCCATGGAACAGGCTAAGTCTAAGACTCTGAGCCAAATACTGTTGCGCACGCAATGATGCACGCTAATCATGCGTGTCCACAACGGCAAACAAGCGTCCGTGGATTCGTGGATCGAAAAGCAAGCCGATAAACACCATGAAATCAGGCGATGGTGCTCGCTCCTCGGGACAGCACCTTCGAACACGGCGAAAACAAATGAACAAAGAGCAAGGCCATGCTTTCGGAAAGCAGGGGAAAACCGGGGAACTCAAAAACCAAGACGAGCAGCGATGTTGGTTGCCCTTGTGCACAAAGAACGAGATTCCGTTTTGCTTGACGAACATAAAGGACAGCGCCTGCACGGCTGCTCCCTCCCCGCCCTGAAATACACCTCACTCTCGGCGTGAACGCATCCATCTTGTGCTGGGATTCCCGGCTTCGACGGAGCAAATTGGTAAATTCAAAGCCCTTTCCCCAACTCCCTTTCCCTGGATAGAGCGCAGAGAGAGTAAGGGCAGACAGAGAAAACTGTGCGGAGAAGTTTTCCGTGAGAGAAGCAAAGAGATCACCGATATTGCAACGAAACCAGGCGCGAGGCGAGCGAGGGATTGCGAAGAGAGGCGAGACTGCAAAGACTATGGAGACAAGTGGCGTCAAGAAACGAAACTGTGTGTGAAGGAGGGATTGCCCAGAAGGATTGCGCAGTGAGACTGCGCAGACAGATGCCACAAAGAGCTTGCGCAACAGTTGTGTCACTCGCCCTACTTTCCTGCGCGCGGAATTGCGCAACAGTTGTGTCACTCGCCCTACTTTCCTGCGCGCGGAAACATTGTCATATTAAGGGTTAACCACCAGCAAACCGCCAGCCCAGTCATGCGACGCTTGTCCAATTTGGACGAATCTGACAAGCGCGGGAACAAGCACCGGGCACCGATGGACAATTGGCCTAAGTAGTGGAAGCTGCTTCTTTTGTCCATCCAGGGCAATGAGCTGAACCAAGCACAGACACCCCAAGCAAGCAGCTTCTTTTGACGGGCGAGTAGCTCCGGCAGTCGAGGGGCGACGGCCATGCAAGTCCAACGGAATGCAAAAAAAAAACGGGGCCACAGACTCAGTCTGTGTGTGACAAAGCTCTTTGGTTGTCCAAGAACTGAACCATTCAAGAGCTATGGAGTTTGAACTGCGAAAAACGTAGATGTTTGACAAAACAGAAACCAACACGTTTGGGGGTCCGAATCCTTAAAAGGACCCCCCGTTTGAGCTATGTGTTGCTTGATCACTTTGCAGATCCGAGGCCTCAAGTCCTAGCCTCAAGGCATCCGGGCGCGTACGGCGGCGCATTCTTTCGCCCAGTCCCGGGCCGTAGCCTGGCAGAGTTGGCCGCTGACTCTTGGTCGCCCATGCGGGATCAGCAACTGGGTTGGAACCGTGAAATGGTCAACTCGATCCAAACAGCCTTGGTTGTTCTTTGGGTCGACTTCGACCCAACTAAGGTTCTTCTTTGGGTCGACTTCGATCCAGTGACCCCAACAAGGTTCTTCTTTGGGTCAACTTCAATCCAGTGACCCAAATAGGGTTCTTCTTTGGGTCAACTTCGATACAGTGACCCGAATAAGGTTCTTCTTTGGGTCGAAGTTGATCCAGTGACCCAAACAAGGCTCTTCTTTGGGTCAACTTCGATCCAGTGACCCGAATAAGGTTCTTCTTTGGGTCGACTTCGATCCGGTGACCCATATAAGGTTCTTCTTTGGGTCAACTTCGATCCAGTGACCCGAATAAGGTTCTTCTTTGGGTCAAATTCGATCCAGTGACCCAAACATGGTTCTTCTTTGGGTCAACTTCGATCCAGTGACCCAAACAAGGTTCTTCTTTGCGTCAACTTCGATCCAGTGACCCATATAAGGTTCTACTTTGGGTCAACTTTGATCCAGCGACCCAACTCACGATGGATTTAGGAGGGGTCAGCTTCCCGAAAACACACCTCACCAGTTAGAGCCGAAGGTGACGTCCCAGCCAGGCCTTGGGCAGTGGCCAGGACTCCAGAAGAAAGTCGCCTTCGTGTGGAGCGCGGAGGAGCCGAAAGTTTCACCCTACAAACGGACCAAAAGGATGAGGCAGGTGCTTTTAAGCCACCTGGATCCTCCGTCTCCGGCTTATTTCTCTGTGTTTTTTTTCCGTTCTCCGGATTATTTCCAGGAGGCCCTCTGAATACTGGGAGTTTCACGTGTTGCTTCCCAAAGGCAGGAGTGGGATCAAAAACTAGTTCTTGGGGGAGGCAATTGGAAACAAGTCCTGTTGTCGTTTTTTGCTGTTTGGGCCCGCAATTATGCGACTCTGTACACTACCCCATTAATTCTGCAACTCTGTGCACTCGAATGGATATTCCTCTGCTTTTACTGAAAATGCACTCTCCGGAAACTCCGTCTTTTTGCAATTTGCGGGAGTTTGCAGGATTTTTAGAGAAAGTTGCAAAGTTGTTGCGAGTGTTGTGCGGGGAGTTTCAGCTGTGTTGTTTGCCGGATTTGCAAACGTGACACCCAAAGGCGCAAATGTCGATTCAGATTTCTGAATTCTGAATTCTGAATCAGTGATTCTGATTGTGAATTCTGAGTGTGAATAGTTCTGAATTGGAGGGCTCCTTCCGTCAAGTGGCGAATTGCGATTTCTAGGGGCTTCAGGTTTGTGATTTACAGTCACAGTCATTTTCTAGGAGTTTTTTCTTACCTCAAAAACTAGTTCTAAAACTCCGAGTTGTTGTTCACTGAGACCCTTGAAAGAGTGAATTGGAAGATCCAGGCAGGTCTTTGGAAGGTTTGGGATTGAGACTCCGCCTGCAGCGCGAAGCTCAGCCCCGGGGTGCCAGGGCTGGCCCTCTGCGGGGACGCTCGCGCGCAGCAGCGCCTACGCGTCGACGGCCAAGTCGACCCTCAGAACACTCCCAACAAATGATCACTACAATGTCACACACCCGTTCAAGTGCAATGATAACCCATCAGGCAAGCAAACACCCAGAATGCCACACACGTCCCAAAATGATTGGAACCCACACTCGAAGCTCAAAGACAAGCATGCGAACTCCAGCAATGCTTGAAAAATGAGCGGCCATGGATTCAAAATGGATCCAAAGCAACGCTGTGCTTCGAGAGGGCCCAATGCACCTGGATGGTACCATTCACGGATGGCACATAGTCGAGCTTCTGTGCGTAGCGCGTCATAAGCCCGTACAGGTAGCCTCGAGTGTTCTCAGAAAGCGGGAAGGGGCAAGTGGGGCGTGCAATGTCCCGTTTCAAGTGGGGAAGAATGTGCAACAATCAAATGGGGGCTTTTCCTTGAAGAACCCGCAAAATGGAATTCGGTTTTCCTTTTAGTCTCCCTTTCACGCCACAATACAAAGTACGAGCCTCAAAAAGGAGGGAACACACCCAACTCACCACCCCCATCATATCAGACTGGACTCAGGCACCCTTGTCCTTGCGAAACAGTTGCTTTTGAAAACAAGCTACATGGCCGTGGGTGGAAAATAGGCACCCAAACTGCCAAATGGAGCCAAGCTCTAAAAAACTTGCGGTTTTTTGGTTGGTGAAATTTTGACCCATACCCACATCGCTTCGATCAAAACCCTTCACCACACCCCAGCCCCACCCCACTGGGCCCCTGGGGAGAGGCGCAGTGGAGCGTGTCGCGGTCGGTGGCCCAGGCCCAGCGCTTGCGCGCGTTGACGCTCAGCGCCTCCAGCGGCTCCCAGTCCCGCTGCATCTGCCGCAGCTCCTCGATGGCGGCCAACTGAAATGAACTCGGGATGGGCGCGGAAATACCTGGGTGAAATACTACCTGAGTGAAATCACCAGCCTGCAATAAGGTGGTTGGGAGGCCATTCCCCACATAAACCACCATTTGGGGTGAGGTCGTGTGAGGTTGTTACAATTCAGCCACCCCATTACACCCCTAGGTGCGAAACCAAAGGAAAGACCCGTTTTCCACTTATGACACGGCTTGATGTGACCAAGCTTGGCGTGCCACCCATCCCCAGCCATGTTCGCCTTCGCAAAATTTGGGCGAACAACCCCTCCCTTTCCTCCACGAAGCGGCCGGCATGCACGTACCTGGGAGACTTGCAAACCCCCCGAGTTGGAGCTGAACTGCCCGTTCGTGGGGCCATATGTCGGCCACACTCAGAGTGCATGTTGCAAGGCTTGCCAGGTTCTCAAGCCTTGAACAATAGCGCTCGCCATCTCAATCCAGACTGCAAGCAAACTTTTGTTTATCACCTCCGAAGGAGAGCAGTTTCCGCTAGGGTGGGGCCACCCATGGGTTTAAACATGTCTAAACCACTGGTTATGATGAGTCTTCCCTTGTAAAGGTGGTGGTTAAACCGTCTTTTGCCCCACCCGGGTTTCCGCAAGACCAGCGAATTTTTCCCCCCGAGGCGCTTGAAGTGCACGTCCTCCTCAAAGGCTCCATGCAGCACCTGCCCGACCGCCTCCTCGCACTTGCAACTCCCAAGGCAATGCAAGACGCGTGTCTTTTTGTAGACCCCCAAAAGGCGGGGGGGTCCTTTTTGGTGCCACTTTCTTGGTGGCTAAGGAAAACCATGTTGAAGCAAGGAGCTCTTCACGCATTTGGGTTACCAAAATAGGGAGCCCTCAAAATGGTTTGCTCCCTCGTCCCCTTACCAACCCCGAAAAACAACAATCACTCGCAGTTGTAACGGTCCTCGCCGTTGGAAAACATGGCCACAACGGAGGTCGAGGATAGGAAGGGAGTCGCGCGCCCAGTGTACGTACACTTGGGTGTTGAAGTGAGGAGGAAGCGGTACTGGAACCTCGGGCACGGGTTCCGTGTCCAAGTCGCCAAAGAACACTTAACCCTAGGTGTCAATCCCATTGAAACGAATGGATTGCTGGCTGAAACTCCTCTGTGAACAAGGGTGTGGTTGAAACCCCCAGGGCTCAACTAGTTGCACATGGAGGCAATTGTTTTCCCTGCTGTGCAAGACAGCTTTTGCACAAGACTCCAAAACATTGCGGCAAACGCTACTTGTTTTGCTAGCCACTGTCTGGCAAGCTTAATATCCGCCTTGCTTCTGATTCTGTTGATTGGATTTGTGATTTCGGTGGCAAGGTGTTCATGTGTTGTCCCTAGAAAACGACGTTGCCCCAAGAGGAAACTCTCCCATTGGGGTGCATGTCTCTTTGTCAGGGTTTTTCCAAGGTTCCTTTCAAGAAAACCCAAAGGAACTCCTTCAAGCCGTTGATGTGATTTTCAAGCCATGGAAAACACCAAACCATCCCCCTGCTGTTTCCTTCTTATCTTCTTCTTCTGTCTCTGTTTTTCTTTTTGGGGGGGGGTGGTGCCAACTCCAACATGCGCCACCCTTCAGGGGATCCGCCGCAAAAATTTTCCCGAGGCGCTGCTCGCTGAAGTTCACGCGGTGCGGGCGCCAGGTGCGGATCAGCTCGCAGAGCTCACTGGGCTCGTTTGGCCCGCACTCCAGGCTCCCTGGCGCTTTGGCGCTTTGGCGTTTTGCTTTTTTGTTTCTGTACTACGTGTTGGTTTTTTGCGGTGTTTTTTTCCCGTCTCTTTTTGGGCATTGTTTGCGTTTGTGTTTTTTGTTTTTGCTCGTTTTTTTTGGGGGGGGTTTTGATTTTTGCGGTTTGGTTTTTGCGGTTTTTGGATTCTTGTATTACCTGGGATTACACCCTTGGGAAATGACCCATGGTTCAAAATAACACGGTCTTATCCGGGTTCATGTGCCTAGATAGGGTCATTACCCAGCGGGTGTATTCCCAGGGTGTAATACAAAACCCTCAGAGTTTGGCGTTTTGCGCGCGGGTGGTCTACAAGTTGTTATAGCCAGGGGGTGGAACCATTTCTCTACGAGTCTTGAAGTCGGTCTGGGTTTTAAGCTATGAGTCTATGTCTTGGTGAATCGCATGTGTTGGCTTGATGCAGTCATACATGACATCGTTTATCTCTTCACTTATGACTCTGCATGTGCACTCATTATCAATAACACAGTGTTACTAAGCATTCATCGATGAAATCTGACTTATTCGGAAGAGCCGAAGTCACGGTCCGGCCGCTCGTGCGTTTCCAATTATCTTGCTCTGGTCAGTGGGGAATCGTTTTTTGCAGTCTTGGGAACCAAGCCAAGGAAACGATGGCCTAGCCCCCCCCCCCCCCCGCTCACCCCCAGACCAAACCCAATATATCATCTATATTATATATATATATACATACCATATGTTTATATATGTATGTATATGTTAGTACCGTCAAGCCTTATTCACCGAGTCGTTTGTCTCATCCTGGGCTTTTCCAGGGGCCGGGTGCAACCTTTGATTCACGGGAGTAATTTCCTCAGGGCCTTGAGCTTCGTCCAGTATTGGCCTTTGGGCTTTCGAAACCGAAGGTGAGCTGCAATGCAGTTTGCCTACACAAGCTGTCACTTGTCGGGCAAAACAAACACTGACGACCAAGAGCGGCGACTGCAAGCCCATGACAAGTCTGCCCTGCTCCTCCAACTAGAAACCTCACATTTCAGGAAAACATGAATGATAGATCCTCATTCACCAGAAACCAGTACCAACATCAACAGCTTCAGACTGCAAAACTCCAGCCTTCCCAGAAAGCCAACAATGGCTTGGCCTCCAAGCCGTGCCTAGTGAGGCGTTCAAGACGTCGGGGTGCTTCTGACTCGCTTGGCACATGAGCACCCGCGGGCTTCTGCGCCAGTCCCCACAACGCCCTGCCGGCCAAACGGCACCGCGCCAGAAGCCCAAGTTCTGCTTGGAGCGGTAGGGCACGTCGGTCACGCCAGGCTCTCGGGGGAGCACCAAAACGGCTGAAAGAAAATGAACCGGGAGTGAAACAGCTTAGATGAAACTGCGGGGAAAAAAGTCAAGATGAAAGTTTCAGGCAAACAATGGTGGCATGGAAAACAATGGCAGCTTGAGACCCCGAAAGCTCATCCCCGAGTAACTTTTGGCCATGGGAACTTGGGACTGCAAACAAGATGAACCATCTGAAGGGGGAAAAACAAGTATGGTCAGATCCATTCGTCTGAATCTGGACTTGCACATTGGCCGCGAGACCTGCCGCCTGCCTGTGGGCAAGTGGATGGACGGGCGCACCCCAGGGCCCATCGCGATGTCGCAGAACCGGGGCCCACTGCTTGTGGAGAAGACGCAGCGCCGCCCGCCGCAGCCGCCGAGCCTGCGCCGGCCCGGGCGCTCCACCTGGATGGAGCTGCATAAAAGCGTCGTTTCGAAAGATCCCGGAAATGGCTTCGCTGTCCTCTTGGCTTCCCGAAAAACAAAACATCCAACAAGGGGTCCCTATTCTCCGATTGGTGGCTGGGAGGTGGAACCCAGTTGCCCACAACAACAAGCAGAATGTCAAATCCATTCCCCAAACCACCAACCAAAGGTGCGCTGACAGTTGGCTCAATTCATTCACAAACTCCGAGTTGTTGAGAATAAGCTCTGGTGATATCCCCAGCAGGCGGTGCTCTTTTTAATTCGTGGAACCCTCGCGGAACCCTGGTGGAACCCTGGTGGAACGTTCGTGGAACCTTACCTTAGGGCCGCCCCGAACCACACCCCAAAGCTTTCAGCTGTTGGGGAAAAACACCAGAGGAAACTGGGATAGCCCCAGGTTTTGCAAGAATAGAGGGCATAGGCCCATTGCGGGAAAAAAAGGGAAATTGATATCGAGACCAGGTTTGCAAATAGAGGACATTGGGATTTGGGCTACTGGTCTCGTCCTGCGGCACATCGGAGGAGTCGACCACGAACTCCGTGTCCAGCGCAGCCGACTGACCGCCGGACCCGGCGCGCTCGCTCCGCTTTTGGTGGTTTTTGTCTTGGTTTCCGTGGAAAGTAATAGGTTGTTTTCCCCGGAAGCATGGCGAAGGGCTCTTCTTCTAAAGCGGCTGCAAACTTCATCAGCCAATTACACAAGCTTACTTCACAAGTCAACTGCACAAGCTCACTTCACAAGTCAACTGCACAAGCTTACTTCACAAGCCAAGTTAAAACGCAATTCACAAGCTCATGTCACCAGCCAATTGCATAATCTCACTTCACGGGCTAACTGCGCTATCCAACAACACCAGCAAACTTTCCGAGTGTTACTTGACTGTCCTAAAGCGCAAGCTAACATTCCGAGCGTTACTTCGCCATCCTAGAAACCACCTAACTTTTCTGGTGTTACTTTTCTATTCTAAATCACTAGCCAACTTTTCCTCTTCTTCCTTCTCTTCTCGATTCTTAGTTCTTCTTCTCTTTCTGGCAGGGGGTAGGCCCGACAGGAGCTATCGAAACTCACCCCTCTCAGGGATCGCGCGCGTCGGATCGCTCTCGCTGCGGCGCCGTGCGAATCTGTCTTGGTCGCGGTGAACCCTCTGCGGGGATCGCGCGGGTCGGATCGCTCTCGCTGTGGCGCCGTGCGAATCTGTCTTGGTCGCGGTGAACCCTCTGCGGGGATCGTGCGTTTCGGATCGCTCTCGCTGTGGCGCCGTGCGAATCTGTCTTGGTCGCGGTGAACCCTCTGCGGGGATCGTGCGTGTCCGATCGCTCTCGCTGCAGGGCCGTGCGAATTTGCTTGGTTCTCGCGACCCTCTGCGGGGATTGTGCGTGTTTGACGTCAAAATTGCGCTCCCGCTGTGGCGCCGTGCGAGTTTGTCTTGAACTCGGCGCTCTCGCTGTGGCGCCGCGCGAAGCTGTCTTGGTCGCGGTGAACCCTCTGCGGGGATCGTGCGTGTCGGATCGCTCTCGCTGCGGCGCCGTGCGAATCTGCATGGGTTGCGGCGAACCCTCTGCGCGGATCGTGCGTGTCGGATCGCGCTCGCTTTGGCGCCGTGCGAATCTGTCTTGGTCGCGGTGAACCCTCTGCGGGGATCGTGCGTGTCGGATCGCTCTCGCTGTGGCGCCGTGCGAATCTATCTTGGTCGCGGCGAACCCTCTGCGGGGATCGTGCGTGTCGGATCGCTCTCGATGCGGCGCCGTGCGAATCTGTCTGGGTCGCGGTGAACCCTCTGCGGGGATCGTGCGTGTCCGATCGCTCTCGCAGTGGTGCCGTGCGAATTTGCTTGGTTCTTGCGACCCTCTGCAAAATCGTGCGTGTTTGACGTCAAAATTGCGCTCCGGCTGTGGCGCCGTGCGAGTTTGTCTTGAGCTCGGCGCTCTCGCTGTGGCGCCGTGCGAGGTTTTGAGCTCGGTGCAAATCGCAACTTTTAAGTACCAAAGTAGTACGCAGAGTACGTTCCCGCAGCTTCGGCTCGAAAATCGCAATTTTGAAGTACAAAAGTAGTACGGAGTACGTTCCCGCAGCTCCGGCTCGAAAATCGCAATTTGGAAGTACAAAAGTAGTACGCGGAGTAACATTCCCGCAGCTCCGGCTCGAAAATCGCAATTTTGAAGTGCAAAAGTGGTACGCGCAGATCGCTCCCGCCTGCGGGGATCGTGCGTGTTTGACGTCAAAATTGCGCTCCCGCTGCGGCGCCGTGCGAGTTTTGTCTTGGTCGCGCGACCCTTTACAGGGATCGTGCGTGTCTGACATCAACATTGCGCTCTGCCTGTGGTGTCGTGCGAATTTGTCTTGAGCTCGGCGCTCTCGCTGTGGCGCTGCGCAATCCTGTCTTGAGCTCGGTGAAGCCTGTGCGGTGATCGTGCGTGTCGGATCGCTCTCGCTGTGGCGTCGTGCGAATTCGTTTGGTTCTCACGACCCTCTGCGGGGCGCGTGCGTGTCAAATCGCTCTCGCTTTGGCGCCGTCAGAATTTTGCGGCCTGCCAACTGGTCTTTGGAAGTTGTCTCGTGGTTTGCGCGCCTGCGCCATTGCCACACCAAGATAGACCCCGTGACCAACTCCTGCAAGAGAAAGGCAGACGGCTGCTCGTCGGAGCGAGCTGATGAGCTTGCGGTCTTAGCCACAGTCGACTTGTCGGATCACACTGGGACCTTGGAGCGAGTGCTGGTGGATAAAAGCACTCTGTGCAGCATGGCCATGGCGGAATCCAAAGTCGATCTTCTGAAGATGATCGACAAAGAAGGCCCAGAAGGCTTGTGCTTTCGCACGCAGCTCGACATTCGTCTGGCGACGAGCTTTGGCATGACGAAGTCTTACAACAGAGGAGCCAAGGAGGTTGTGACGGCTTCCAGTCAGCACGCAAGACTCCGATCGAAAGACTGAGGCTTCGCAAGAGTGCCAGTTTCAGGCGGTTGCAGCCCAGACTGCGCTGGGAAAAGCCTACGACCCCCAGAGTCGCCCCATGGTGAGGAAGGTGCTGCGCCTCGCCAACGTGCGCGCGGAGGGCTCGATCTATCCCATCTCCAATGTGTACTCCGACAGAACCTTCTCTGGATTGGGCATCAAGATTGCGCAAGCTGCCATTTTCCCGTCCTACGTGACCATCGTTGCCGTTGCCAAAGATGACGGCTCCATCGATTTGGCGACAGGAGTGACGAGCACGTGCTGATCAAGCATGAGAAGGTCCTGCCGATTTGCAAGGAGGAGCCCAAGGAAGAATTTGGAGCGGAGGTCGTTTGCAAGTTTGACCAATGCTTGCAGCACAGCATGTCGGACGGCGCGCCGCGACTGCTGCTTGGCGCGCTGAGCCGCGACGATGACCGCTCCCGGGCAGCGCTGGTCGTGGAGCGCATGTTTCGCCTGAAGGAGGAGGGCGTGATCCAAAGGTTGGCCGAGGAGCACCGCTTGATTCTGGGCCTCCAATCCGAGACGGCGCAGGCCACGACGCAGAAGCGGTCTGTCTGCCGAATCCCTGGCGGCGCAGGGAGCTGTAGTGGCCGGCATAACCTCAGTTTTGCACGAGCTACGTAGCTGCATCGGGAAGGCGCGTCTTTGCGAATCTCGTTGCAGCTGCGGCCTCGCGGATGGCAGGCTGGACCTGGGACGTCGTGTCTTTGCGAATCCTAGGAACGGCTGCTTCAACATACGCTTGTAGACCGCGCCATCGCGGCTGCCAGAGCCAAAAAAAAGCGACAGACCGCATCGCACTTGATTGCGTGAACATGCAGGATGTGCAGTTGAGATTGGCCCTGCACAGTAGTTTCGGATCCAGCCACAACTTTTGAAGCTATGTTGGCCCCTTGCTCCCTCGTGCCGCAGGAGACCGTGCAGGGCACGATCGAGATGTGGACTTTGTCGTCTGGGAGCACCACTGCTCCTTCAAGTCCATTGAAGACTGGCCGCTGGACGCCCGTGATCTATCGCCATCACGCAAGGCAGCATGTGCTGCTGGGCAGTTTGAAGGCGGCCTGCTCGCTCGAGGACATCCACTCCCAGCTTAGTGTACGAGTCAATGTGGCAGTGACCCTCTGTGGCAACGAGATGTCTACGCGTGGCTGTCCAAAGGATTCGCCACGGAGTGCGGCATCTTCGTGATCACTTGGATGACTGGACCCGCCAGATCCCGCACAAAGACTGCGAGAAGCACGAGCAGTATGCTCTCGAGTGTTTGAGTCACTGGAAAGAACTTTGTCGCCAGCTTTGGAACTGGTCCGCGGGCCGAAGAAAAAGAATTTTAAGTCTTGTTTCATTGCTTTGGAGGCATCAATCGCAGTGCGCTCGGTTGACGACGCGCTGCGCCTGTTGCTGGAGAAGCGCCCTGCACTTCGACCCTGGCGTCATCGCTCGCATGTCTTGTGGGCACTGTCAACGGTGGAAGCGCAGCGTGGGATGTGGCGCCAAGAGTTCAACAGCTTGCGCACTGCCGAAGCACTGCCGAACCTCTAGCTATAGCATTCGTCGAGGCTGGCGAGTTTCTTGGACGCCTCCAAGGTCTGTTGTATTGCGATCCATGCGTGGAGAGTAAAAAACGCCCGCCGCTTTCAGGGGTCAGCTGCACTTGGAAGGGCAGGTCCGAGAAGAAGGAAAAGCGGCAAGGGATAACATGGTTGTAATACCCTCTCGAGTTGGGGGACCAAAAATCGCATCGGAATCTGATGTCCACCAAAAAATCCCCTAGCAGCACTACAAGTGAGCCTGGCTTTTTGAGGGTCCCCGTTGTCAGGATGCTTCAAAGGGAAACCATAACGAAAGCTGTCATGGGACACATCAAGGGAACCCCATACCCATATCGACCAAAAAATGCAACCCGCGCGCGCCGTGTTTTCTTGATCAAATGGATCTTCGCAGAACCTCTTTCTTTGCGATTTGTCCACTTCTTAGCTTTCTTGGCCTTGGAACAAATACAAAGACAAGAATTTCAACCCACGTGCCATGCTCTTGCAGGTCTTGTCCGCCCATGTTTCTCACGCCCGCCTCTCCCACGCGACCTCACTGGACGCGCCTGCACGATGACGCTGAGGAAGCGCAGGGTCTGCTTGAACGGGCCAATATCGAGCTCCTGATCTTTGGGGAAGGTCAAAGGCGGAAGTGTTGGAACTCCAGAACTGTACCGTGCGATAAGTGACACCTTGCTGAAAGCTTGTTTGGAAGCCAACTGCCACCCTTGGCTGTCCGATCGCACATTCCTCTGGTAGACCAGGTAGAGCATATTGTTAAAGCTGCCGACCATAGCTTCCTTCCTGCCCTGATCCATAGCAACGTGTGTTTTGAGGGGTTCCCTTTTGGGGGTAGTTTCAAAGCGGCGCCCCCGGCCGGCACAAACAGGAACCAAACAGGGTGCCAACAAAACAGCAAAGCAGCGGAGCAGCAGCACCGAAGCAGAAAAGCGCACAAGCAAAGCAGCAAGGCAACCAAGCGTATCAGCAGGGATCCTTGCATTATACACCTGAACATTGCCTTGTGAATGGTGGTTTCCTCAACTTCGGTGGAAAAAGCCATGCTTCAAATCGGCAACACGTGTCTTTTAAGGAGCCCTGATCAGCAACCACCAAATCCAGATCCAACCTGCCCCGCCCACGAACCCGTCGCAGCCGCGCCGGCCCGCAGCTTTTACTCCTCTGAGATGACGTGCCGCGCCGCGCGGTGCTGTGCGCCGGAGAACAGCAGTAAACGCCGCGGCGCATTGGTTTACAGCCGTAGTAAAAAAGTACATGCCCCTGAAAACAGCTTCATTGCGACGCCAAAAGTTTGCATAGTGTGCCACAAATAGCAGTACATTTGCAAATTCCTGCACAAATTACGCAAAACAACGGACCAAAACCTGCGTTTCGGGCTCATGAGGGGCCAAAAGCAAACGGGAGCTTTGCACGCAAGAGCATGCAATGAACGCTGGCGTGGAAGGAAAGCTGTTCTTAACGCAGGGTTCTTTTGAGCCCGCATCAAGAGAAGGGGAACAAGGACAACGAACAAGTCCCAAAGAATAGGGAATGGGCGGCGGATTAGCCGGCTGCCGACAACTACTAGCGCTAGTAGTAGTAGCAGCAGCAGCAGCAGCAGTAGTAGTAGTAGTAGTAGGCAGTAGTCTTACTGCGACGACAACAACGCCGACTGCTACTACTTCTGCTACTGCTACTACTCCTACTGCTACTTCTACGACTACCACTACCACTACTACTGCTACTACTACTACAACTACAACAACTACTACTACTACTACTATTGCTACTACTACTACTACTACTAGTACTACTACTACTACTACTACTACTACTACTACTACTACTACACCACTACTACTCCCCCAAAGCATGGATGGTCATTTGAGAGCTTTGTGCTGGACTGGGGCCGCGCAGGCAGAACTGTGCACATTGGAGCCACATGACAACAATACCCACAAGCGTTCTGCAAGTGTTCTGCCAGCCAAAAGATAATTACAAGCGTTCTGCAGGGTTTGGGCGCAGCCCGAGCAGAGCAAGCAAGACAAGACGCGATCCGGCCCGCTTAGACGCTATGCTGTTCCAGCTGCTGTCGCGCAATGGGCGCAGGACTCGCCCGCGAACAGAGTTAGGTAGGGCCATGCGCAACTTTTTTCGAACCCCAAAGTCCAGGGTCCACCCTAGGTTTTTTGCATTTTTTGAATAAGCACCCCAAAACAGCCATTCTAAAACATTTTTTGAAGCAGGCTAAACACATTTTGATAAAACAAATTTTAGTACAGCATACCAAAACGAAAATTGAATTATTTTGTGGAAAAATCAACACACCTAAACATTGTTATTTTCAAAAACACATATTTTCCAAAATATTTTAGAACATATATTTTTTTGAAAAGAGATAAATATATATATATAGCATTTTAAGAAGGATTGTTCAATAAGAAACAACATTTTCAATAATTCAATGAGAAGACTTAATAATTATTCATTTTTCAACATTTGGATATGGCGAAGTTGCGCGTGGTCCTCCTTGTATGATTTATCTTCAAATATATAAAACGCTATACTTACATTATAATTATAACATATAAGGGTATAAATGTTATAATCATAGTATGGTTTTAGTCAAAATCATGCCCCGATTTTATCAAAATCATGCCCCGATTTTATCAAAGTCATTCCCCGATTTTATCAAAATCATTCCCCGGTTTTATCAAAAGCATGCCCCGATTTCTGTCAAAATAGGTGGTGGCTTGGTTCATTGCAATTGCATGTGCTCAAGTTGCAAGCCCAACCCCAAACTCAAAATCCTTAATCCGTCAAACTCACTAAGATTTCACAAATTAATTCGCTAGGTATTGTATATAGGTCTTCTTGCTAAATAATTCTAATAAGTTCATATTATTAGAATTACTTAGATATTAATTCTTCAAATAATACATATACTCCATCATCATTTTTTAGTAATTTTATAGTAGTCTAAGTTTTGTTGCTTTGGAGTCTTGAATTTTTCACTGTTTAACATATCGCTGTATTTCTTTTGTTTTGTTTCATAACTGCCGGTAGGTCTGCCGATCCCTTTCTTTTCAAATATTTTCTCAATCTTCTCCTTCTCTTCAGTGCTTTGTTGTTCGCGTTCAGCTGGTTTCATTTTGTCATCAATGGATTTAATCATATCGTTTAAGGTTTTAATATTTTTACCACTTAATGTTGTCTTCTTCATTAAATCATTAATAGTATAATTCTCATTTTCAAACATTACTATACATTTAATTATATAATTATTTATTTAATCATATATTTGATAAAGTGCAATTATGTTAAATCTACTCTTTAAATACTATTTTCATCATTTGTTTAATAGTGTCCTGTGTTTCGTTGTCACCATTTTCCGAGAGTGATGCATCCTTACCCCATTTAAAAGTTATATTATGGACATCTGTTTCTAAGTTGATACCATCTTTAGTTTTATCAATATTCATTTTCTTATCATTTTTACTTATTTTGAAACTTGTTGGAATACACGAGCATTTACAATTTCCTTTCTTTTGTATTTCTAACTCTTTTTGCACATAGGACACGCAACCTCAATTACTGCTGTTTCCTTAACAATTTCTCCGCTATCTTCATCTGTTGAAGAAACATTTAAACCTGTCTTGTTTTTGTTTTTTCTTTTTATTTTTTACCATTTATATTAATATTTACATTTTATTTTTGATATATTGTATTCCTAGCTCAAGTATTTCTAAAACAAAATAGCATACTTTCTTGCATTTATTATCAGTTGTCATTACTTGTTCTATATTTTCTACTTCATCTATTATATTAATATAATCTGAGTAACTGAAGAAGAAAAAAGATTCAAACTGACAAAAATGATAGAAATAATGCTACACAACGGCGCTACAGTAGCAGATATAATATTAAACTTATCACATAGCGCAATTGCAACAACAATAAATATCGCAGATGTAGTCAATCAAATAACGGCAGGAAGCGCACAAGGTAGCAGTAGCAATTCATCAAATGAAGCTATTAGTGTTCATAGTTCTCCACCTATTACTGTCCATAGTTCTTCATCTGAAAGTCCAACAGAAATACCGGCACCAACTGAAGACGAAGAAGAAGACGGAGAAGACAAACAAAAAGATAATTCAGAAAAAATAAAATATAAACACTATTATATATAATGGGTTCAAGTAAATCAAAACCAGTAGAAATTGGTGATGATGAGGCAATTAACGTAATAAAAGATATAGATATTGAGATGATAAGCGAAATGTCAAAAATGATATTAGACAAATAAATGGATTGAAAGCAATAATAAATAAACTAGAAAAAGTTAACGAATGTAAAAAAGATAGTATATTATAAATTTCCTGCTCTCAACCTTTGTAGCTATTCATTATTTTGAATTAACAATATTAAAACATAATTAATATTATTAATTGTTATCATAATCTGTCATTTCACTTTCGGGTAATTTTGTTGAGGCATTGCTGATTGCTGCACATATCATCTATTAAATCTTCTTCATCAACAAAATTATGTTGAAATCTTAATAATTCCTCGTCCGTTGCCCTTCTTTTCAATACCTTATAAAGTTATGTATCCAAGAATTAGTATGAACATTATAATTACCTCCACGATAAAATCCACCACATCTACATAGTTTGATTGGCATATTATTATATTATATTAAATTGGAATATCTTTATTCATCATTTGTAATTTGAAATGCCTGTTCAAAATTGGTATGAAACATTTTGTTAATGTCTTTTGAATTCATATTCACGTAGAAAAAATAATATGGAGCAAAATTAACGGCTTGATGATACATATCTAATAATTGCTGTTTGTCAACAATGGCACTATTTTCTTCAATAAAACTCATTAATTCACTGGCATTTTTCAACCTAAAAATATATAGTGAACTGGCATTTAAACGAATGGTAGGCGCCAAAACATTATATTTTTGTGTTGAACAAATTACGCTTACTGCATCGTGCCTACCTCTTGTAAATAATCCATGTAATAATTTACTATATCTAACAAATTTAGGATCATCGGCATGATCGTCTATAACGATTAATATTGAGTGCAGTTTCTTTATCTTTTTAGACTTCATATAATTAATTATTTTCTTTTGTCTTTCAATTACACTTTCTAAATCACTTAAATGATAATTATCAAAATAAATTTGTTCTTTTTCATCATCCACGTGCAATTCATCCCTGATATATTTTTTAACTTCTGTAAATGTAGGGTCGTTATGGACGCTGGTTGAAAATATAAATATTCTGCAAATGAGTTTCTACAAACATTCAATATTAAATTTTGAATAAGGACAGTCTTACCGCCTGTCGAAGAAGCAACTATAATACTTCTAAATGGTAATTTTGGCACGTGCTCATATTTGGATTGCTTGAATTCATATTCAGTTATGTTTATTGGTTTTATTTTTGGAACATCTGTCATAGTTGATATTAAAGATATATAGAAAACTATATTTAAAAATTAACTTGTAATTAAAAATAAATGGAACATCATTTTTATGATATGCTGGTGGCGAATATCATAAAAACGGAGCAGGCTTTCCATTGCTTCAATCAATGAGCATTGAAGAGGAAAATAATAAGATCAACTAATTATTTTACTAATTATTTCATCTTATTATTTAATATGGATAGAAATCGCTGTCATCCTCATCTGGTGGTTTCTTTGGCGGTGGTTCTGGCGGTTTGTTGTTGTCAAGCATTTTAGTAAAGGCTGACACCATTGCATCCCGTTGGTTTTTCAGTGTTTGTGTTGCTTGTGCTCTTGTTGGCTCATTTCTTTTGTATGTGTTGCGCCAAAAGTTTTTAAGCGATATTTTAAACATATTGTCTTGGTTTTCCTTTACCTTAAACGCTTCAAATGTCATATTTAATGGTTGGTTTGCATCATTGTATAACTTTTCTTGAGTCTCTCTGGTTTCTGTAGCAATCGTATCTGTGTTGGTTGCAATGTCAATACATTCTCTCGGCGTGCCCTTTTTCATGAATTTCGGTGGTTGTATTGTCGTTGGTGTGTTTGGTTTCATTAGGTTATGTGTTGAAAAACTATCATCATCATCATATTTATCGTTGAATTTCTGCTTTCTTTTCAGTATATTTTTAGTTAATATTATCATTATTATTATTATTTATATTTGTATTTCTTACCTTTGCCCTTAAAACTTGCCTTGAGTTCTTCTATTCTACCCTTGTTCAAATTTACTATCCACCCGCCATTATCAATAGTGTCTAAAATAATATCCGTAAAATATTCTTTGTGTGTTCTCGCCTTGCCTCTGCCCTTGTGTTTCAATTCTTCTTGTATGTCCTTTTCTTCTGGCACTTGAACTCCTCAAATAAAATTGAAATTAAATATCATCTACTGTTAAATTAGGGTTGTTTTTCCAGTAAGCAGGACTAATATTATTATCTATTGTTGTTTTGAATGCTGGATATCATGGTAATGGTGGTGGTTGCTGCGCTGTTGAACTTGATGCTCCTGTGGCTTGATATTCTACTTGGGCATCATGTCCGCCTGAAATTGGTGAACCTTGAACTCTAATACTGGGAGATTATCCGGTATTGTTCTTGTTGTTGCCGATGGTGCTGATTCTCTATTGCCTAGCATTCTTTGAAAAATTGTTCCACCCATTTCTCGTAAGTCTGATGCCATTGCTTGGCTCACTTCATTTTTTTACTCTTTCTTTTGCTGCTGTGGTTAGTTCTTGTAGCCTTGTATCCACTGCCTCGTGCTGTCTTGATGTTTGCAGTGGTGTTGAAAATCATATTCATCTGCTATGGCTTCTGCGTTTCTGGTTAATGGTGTGTCAGCATTCATCCTATGCACTGCATAAGTGTGTCCGTTTCTACGTGCTTCCTGCTTCAACATTATCTCTGTCATCTGCCTGTCTAATATTCTCATCTGTTGGTCTTTCAATAATTCTAAATGGTCGCTTCCATCAAAAACCTACCTTGAGGACTTGATTTAAAGCATGTAGCATCTCTGTTAGGTAGTTTTCCTGTTAATTGTTCGTTCTCGCCTATTAAATTAGCGATTTCTTCATAAGTAGGTCGTCTCTTGAGTCCAAATTTTGCGTATGGATTTATCAGTTCTAAACTTGCTGTAGTTGCCATATTGATATAATATTAATTAGAAAATATTGTTAATAATATTCTTGTGAAAATATTGTTAATAATAAGATTTTATTGTATAAAACCATACTATATCAATATAGTTTAAGTAAATATTAACTTTTGTGTATCTTCATACCATGTATTTAAATGTTCTTTGGTTGCATGTGGTAAGTTAGGACGATATAATTCGCCCATCATTCTATCCAGCTCATTTACATAGTTTGCTCTCTTATTTCCTTCTTCAGTCTTCTTTCTTAATGCTACTGATGCTTCTTGTGAGTTTCTTAATTTCATTTGTTCGTGTAGGTGTTTTAGATATTCATTGTCTTTTAGATCAAATGGACTATATCTAATTTGTGAGGATTGTAAAAATACTTTACCTTCATTTTTCAAATTATTTCGTTTATGAAAATTTATACATTATATATTAATCATAGATTGTAATTTTAATCATATAATACACTGCCCGACTCTCTTAATTCCAGAACAGACTCCGAAATCATATGCACAAATATTTCACGCACATCTTCATCGGTTGTGAATGACTTGTTTGACCCTTTCAATCTAAAAACGAGTAAGCCTCCTTGTTTCGTATTCTGTCCTGTAAAATGAGTCTGATTCATTTTCTCGAATGATACACCAATAACAAATTTATCTTCTCTAAACCGCTTGTAGGAAATACTAAATGCATCTTGGTCAGGGCTTATATAGCTTAATGCTCGTTTTAGATAATATGCGGTTTCTGCCATTGATTGACATTCAAACTCTGGATATTTCTTATTATCAATTTGTAATTGCCAAGTCAAATCTAATTCAGGATTTTGAAAGCCTTTACCGCGGAATTGCGCACGGGTAAGATTACCATCACCATCAACAGCATCTGGGTTAAAACCGTCAAAGATTCTTGAATTAATCATAGGATTGTAAAAATAGTTCCATCTCTTATAAATATAATTATCGTGTCTGTAGTAATTATTATTATCAGCATCAACACCTGCTCTTGGTGGGCGATACAATGTAATGAAACAACCATGTAATTTTAGAAGCGGATTTAACAATGTTCATATTAATTTCAGTTCCTGCCGCGTTGAATGATTGCGTCATAGTGTGATACATTGGAAAAACTAATTTCAAACTTTGACCCTCCAACAAATGTTTTACTATGTTAGTATTGACCGTATTGTCCCACTGTGTTGAGGTGTCTCCAGTTGTGAAATAATAACCATTCGCATCATTTTGAGTATTGACATCAGTAACGGTGAAGGGTGCAATAACTGGTATATGTTCATCTGATACAATTGTAAATTCCAGTTCAAGTGGTGCATAACGAAGAGGTAAATAATAATTGCTTTCTAACAATCCACATACTGGTTTATCTCCTAATCTCATATAACTACCGCCGGGTATTCCTGAAACTGAATGGCGAGTATATCGCGCTGTTAAATCTCCCCAGTTGTTATGGTCTTTTGTAGTTGGAAATGCAACTGCCTCGGGGTCGGCAGCGGGATTGGTTCGTTTATTAGCATCTAACATTTCTGCTAACCCAGTAGCATAAGTATGTCGCCAGTCATCATCCCAGCGAGGATTAGCACCGCCTTCTAAATCATCCATATCTCGGGCATCTTGACTTTTAAAAGAATTATACAATTCACAGTGCCTATTGTGTTCAACAATATCTTAAATTTGTTGCCTGCCAACAGTGCATCTATAACGACTGAAGAAGGATGACAAATTACCTAACGGGCGTAAAAAATGGCTTCGTGTTCCGTCGGTGTTTTGAAGATTGGCAAATAAACGAATGCTAGATAAATCAATAAATGTATTATCTTCACCTGTAATATGAAACCTAATTTGTTTATTACCTGCTTTCGGATTATAGACATTGCTACCTGATGGAAAATAATTTACTTGTCGTCTGTCTGTGATGTATTGTGCTGTTTCAGGAAGTCCAAAACTTAATGAGTTAATCATTGTAGGTTCTGATTCTGCAATTATATTATCCATTACTTAAATATGATGATATAGATTTTATTTGTTATTACTTATATTTTTCTTATGTGGAAGCATTGTAGTAGAATTATTTGAAGTTGTATTTTTTTATAGTATGTATTAAATAGTTGTTTTTTTGTATCAACTATATCTTTTAAAGTATCATAATCTAATTGTTTATATTGTTTATCGTATTTTGTAGGTTCTTTTGTCAGTTTCTTCTCTAATGGAATTGTGTTTTGTTTTTCTTTATTTCTAAACATTATTATTAATACTATTGAAATAATGTTAGTTCATTTATACGCTTTATACAACCTTCTACTTCGTCTCTATACTTATACACATAACTTAAATCATCTTCATCTAACGGAATTCCCTTTGTCTGCTTGTTCTTCAAGAAAGTCAGTATAATCAGTTCTACTAAAATCCGTATAATGCTTCTTTTTTTGTTTTCAGGATGTAATTTTAAGTAATCACTTTCATGATTAATAATTTCACTATACATACCCATCATAAGTCCTTTAACATTGCCTTTTCTGTAGTATACATGAAAAAAATCATTGCTTTCGTGCTCTTCTTTATCCTTATTCAATACTTCTTTGCCACAATTACATTCACATTTACTATTTGATATGTTGTCTTCTTTCTTTTTCTCTCGCTCTATCATTTTCTCATAAGCATATTCAATATCGTTGTCCCATTTCTCAGCATCAATACTCATATATCAGTTACATATATATATATATTTATTGTTCTGGTGTTGAATTAGGATTGAAACGCGAAGCATTTAACCCGAATTATCATTCGGGTTGAACCCAATTGAAATATCAGTAGTAGGATTGATTTCAGTCATACCTTGCCCTGTCCAATTATTGAAACTGTGTTTATCTAAAAAAAATATTGCTTTCTATTTCTCCAGCTATTGCCGCGTCATCGAACATTGCTATAGGGTCTCCACGATTTCTAAATCGTAAGTATCGCGGGTTTTTCTGTTGATTACTTCCTGATACAAAAGGTGATGAATAAACAGTAGTAGCATATTTGTTTCCGTGTCTGTTGTTGATTTCTTGAACAACGGAACTGCCCAAACTGCGACCAACAATTCTGTTCACATCTGGATTGTTTGCTAATTCTTCAATTGCGTCTTTATATCTTTCGCTTAATTGAACATTATGAGTAGGAATAAAAAACAAATCTGCAATTACATCATTGAGTTTGTGATTTAGTCCCGTTTTAGCACCAGTGCCGCCAATATATAATGTGTTGCCTATTCTTGTTATTCCGTTCACATTTGAAAAGGCTGCGTCTACACCCTTGACATCATCGATTTTATTTTTATTTTGAACATTGATTTCATCAGCATAGCGTGTTTTATGTTTCATTATTTGCTTATCAAAATGTGTATTGAAACCTCCTATTTTGTCTTCCAATGTCTTTCTATGATTAAAAAAATACATCTTCTATTAAATCCTTACCTGCTGGATATGCTTTATCACTTGCTACACCTGCCATCATTTGTGTAGGCGTCCTGCCTTCAAAAGCACCTGATAATAATTGTCGTCCTATGATATAATAATAATTATATTACAATTTCTATTGTGTATTATATTTATGAGTGACAGATTAACATATAAAGAAATCTATGTTGATAGTTCTTACAGATTATCAGAAAGCAATTCTACCAGCGATTTTATTATAGAACTTGACCAAAACTTTGAAATTCCACCAAGAACAAAAATGTTCGTGACTGAGTGTTCATTTAGCACTCCGTTCTATACAACAGAGAAAGGGTTTTACGAACGCTTCTATATTATGTTGTATAATAGTTCCAACGTCTTATTAAGAAGCACTGCCGTTGATGTATCCATGTGAAATTTATTATGCCAATCAATTATCATTTAAAATACAATCAGAATTAAACACGGCATTTAATGATACTGCACCTGACTTATTCTTAACAGTATACGGACAAAGCGAACGCGAAATGGAACTTAAATTAAATGACCCTCTAACTTACAAAATCAAAATACCAACTGACGAAGAATTAGAAACTTATGTAAATGGCGAATGGAACAGAGGACAGTTTGAATATGACAACTTGAGACCAAAAGCTATTAATTATTTACTAAGTAATTATATTGCCTACGAACCTGCGACATCTTGGTTAAGTGGATATTTTAATTTAGTTCCTTTTCAAAATGTATATATTAACTCACCTCAACTAAGCGACTACAAATATTCGGCACCTATTAATTTTAGCAGTTCAGTAATTAAAAAAGTTCAAATCAATCAACAACTTGGCGGAGTTATAACAGATTTTACAGCGCCCATATACGCATATTTTATTGATGTAGGCGGTAAACATATTAAGAGACTACACTTTAAAACTACAACTTCCAGAAACGAAGTTATTGATTTTCACGGCGTCCCCATTCAATGTTCGTTGCTTTTTCAATTAGAAAATTGAATAAACCCTTAATTATTAATATTTAAATCAATTAATAAAATTTATATTTTTCAATTTGTCCATGTAGACAAAATATACTAAAACAATATAGACAAATATATAAGATATTATATATGTCAGAAGTTGAACCTGAAATTACTAATACAATTGAAGCAGAAGAGCCAGTAAATGAATTACCACCAATTGAAGAAGAAGCACCAAAGGTAGAACCAACAATAGAAGCAACACCGGAAGTGAAACCCGTTGAACCATTAAAAAACAACTCAAAAAATCAAGCTCGCAATGAAAAGAAAATAACCTGTCCAAAATGTGCCAAAACTTTAACATTAAAATTTTACAGATACAGCCACGAACGCAATTGCCAAGGACCATTAGAATCTAAACCAATTAAATCAATCAAACCAAAAGCAGTTCCAATAGCAAAACCCCAAAAGGTAGAATACAACGAAGAAGAGCAATATGTTCCACCACAACAACGCGAAGCGATGCTACAAGTATCACAGCAACAAAATAATATAATAGCGAACAACCCGCCCCCAAGAAGAATGCAACCACAACCGCCTCCAAACCCGCTACAAAATATAGCACAGCATTACCAATTATTGCAAAATGAATATTTGAGACAGAAGCAAGAAAAATACAATGCATTCAACAAAGGTATATTTGGTTCAAGAGGAAAAAAAGATAGAATATAATTATTTTATAACATACTATATAATAATTATGTTTTCAACATTATCGTTGGATGGCTCAAGCAGAATTATAGCAAGTGAATTAGTATTCATAAATTCAACAGAACCATCAACTCTAAGCAGTGTTTGTGCTACAAAACAAGAACTAGCAGATACAGCAGGTTCATTAGGCGGAGGTTATACAATTGAAGAAGTTGATGCTCTTATTTTAGCACAAAAAAATAAGATAGATGCAAACATATCAGCAATATCAGGAATTAATGCAACATCAACAACAATGGTTGACGAACAAGTAAATCAAAACACAACAATTACAAGCAACCTTAGTAATATAACAGCACACGGATTAACCATAACTTCCATACTACCGACTATATCAGCAAATACAATTAAACTTGACACAAATGCTAATAATATTAGCTCTAATACTTTTGTGATTAGTGGTTTTAACAATAGTATTAGTTCCAATTCATCTTTAATCACAGGGCATAATAATACATTAGCATCACATTTAGCAGTATTAGCAACACACGACAGCGACATCGCAACAAATACAAATGGAATAACAATATTAAATAATACAGTAGGTAGTAATATGACTTTTGTTAATAGTCAAAACACAATAACATCGCATATATCATTAATTGACACAAACCTTAATAATATAACAGGACACGGAAACACAATATCAACGATTTTAACAGATATAGCAGATTTACAAGCAGGAGCGGGCGCTTCTTGGACTACAGCCGAAAAAACAACTATTCAAGCAGATGTATCAACATTATATACAAACGATACTAATTTATTCAATACAAATACCGCATACAGTAATACATTTGCCTCAATCATATCAGACAACACGACACAAGGTTTCTTAATAACTCAAAATTCAAATACTATAAATAGTTTAATATCAATGGATTTGCAAAAATTAGATAAAAAAAGATACTAACCTACAATCGGTAGCAGGTGCTGTTAAATTTAGTAGTGCTTCAAATATTCAAGATACTATTACAATGGTTACTGGTAATACCTTATTTTGTAGGGCGCCGAGTAACGGATTACACATTCAATTCGTAATGTTTAACAGAGAATTTAATATTTTTCGAGATGGTAGAATGTGGATGAGTAGTTCAGGAGGTCAATGGGAAACTCAAATAGGAGATGATACTGTTGGTCGTGTGTGGGTTAAGGATAGGTTTGTATTTAATTATATATTTGTAGAGTGCAATTATGTTAAATCTATTCTTTAAATACATTTTGTTCATCATTTGTTTAATAGTTTCCTGTGTTTCTTTTTCATTATTATCCGAGAGTGATGCATCCTTACCCCATTTAAAAGTTATATTAAGGTTTAGGTGCTGTTGGTGTTTCTGGTTATGTTTTAAACTGTGCCGGGCAAGCGAGATTTACCAGTGCTGTTCAGTTTGTAGGAACTGACAACGCAATAATTCTTAATAATGGTTTATACTTGAATTTTAATAATAATGGTTCAATACGAAGATATACACCAGATGCTACAAAAGGTTTATATATGGCGCATAATATTTGTTTGCTGTTAGTGTTGGCGATGTTAGTAATTCTTCTAACCAATATTTTATGTGCGACGGTGCTGTATCAAAAACCATATTCAATAAACCAGTTGATGTGTTAGGTGATGTATATACAAATGGCGATTTAACAATGGTTTCTGGTAAGAAAGTTGAAGTCAACCAAGTTCAGTCTGTATCAGGAAATACTTTATTATTACAAAATTCACCGAGTGGCAATGTTCAATTTGGCAACACATCAAAACTAATATTTGATAATGCTGAAATGTATGTCGATACAAATGATTTAATAATCAGGAATAGCAACACTTCAAACTCTATTAATTTGGTTGGAATATCTGCAACATATGCTGATAATAAAATTATTTTGAATAGTGGAAGTAATAGCGAATTACGAGGCGATTGGACTATTGACGGCGATATGACTTTTGGAATTGCACATAAAACCAATTTAAGACACTTAAATAGTGATGCTGTTTTGAGAACGGAAGCATCAACATCCATTGATAGTTATATTAATGGCACTAAATATTTAGAGTTAAACAGTAGTCAGTTTGTTGCATATAACAGTTCTAATTTAAGCAGTGACGAAAGATTAAAAAGAGACATTCAACATATTGAAGATGACACTGTTGAAATTGTGAAAAATATTGATGTCAAAACATTTATGAAGACAAACAATATGAAGAAACACGAGATTGGCTTCATCGCTCAACAAGTTAAAGCAAATACACCTGAACAATACGGTGTTGTAAATGATGAGGGCGAATATTTAACAATGAGTTATGACAAAATGACTTGTATTAGCTGGGGTGCATTACGTCCTTAATGAAAAGGGCGGAATATTTGGAAAATGAAGTCTTTAAAAAGAAAAACAAAAATACAATTATTTAGCTTCAAAATCTTGTAAAATGTATAAAGAAATATATAATATAATATAATACATAATATACTGAGTATTAAACCTGAAGATATGACATTAGAACAAATCAAGGAACAACTGGCACTATATAACAGATTGTATTATCAAAAGAGACGAGTAGAAAAAGACTTTATGGAAACCAAGAGAGCAAGCGCTATCAGATATAACCGGAGAAAGAAATTAGACAAGATGGCAGAAAATGGAGAAATTGATTTAAAAGATAATGATTATGAAAATACAGCAGACGATTTACAGAATACAAAACCAAGAAAATATAAGGCACAAACATATAAAATTAGAACAGTTGAATAAATAATATTTATTAAAAGTTAAATATTTCAAAAACTATTTGGTGCATTTTTTTGGTTTTTAGGTTTTGAATCCCCCAGAGCGGGGGATTTGAACCCCCGGAGCGGGGGATTTGTCCAAAAATCCTTAAATTAGGTGGTGTTTAGCGGAAACCCCCAGAGCGGGGGATTTGAAACCCCCAGAGCGGGGGATTTGAAACCCTTACGGTGGGGGATTTGAAACCATAAATTTAGGAAAAATATAAAAATATATAGAAATTTTACTGTAAAAATATTTATTGTAAAAAGTATTATAATTATATGGTGAAAATGTTCAGTGAGATTGAGCAGGAGGAAATCATTAGTGAGTTCTTAAATCAAATCAACATGAATGACACTATAAGAATGATAAATGAAAAATTGGCATGTGTAAAGAATGTAAATTTAATTATAATAATATTCAATTAAACAAAAGAAAAATATCAGAAAAAACAAAAAACACATATGCAAATATAATTATAAAGAATGTTATAAATGCAAAAGATTAAAACAGTTGAACACGTTTGTAAATATTGACACTTGTAATACGTCAAAAGAATTCATCAAACTAAATGAAATAATTGAAAATGACAAGGAAGAAGACACAAATGTTACAACAAACAACATCAAAGATTATTATTTTACAAAATTATGAGTTTCCAACATTCAAATTTATCAAATCCAATTTGTTAAGGGATGTCGAAGGAAGGCATACTTACACAAGGGACATACACGACAGAATAAAGGACTGTTATGAATTATACTACAAAGGAAATATTAAAACTGTAAGTGATGGAGTAGATCATAGTGATACACCAATTTATAGAACAGTTGAGATAAAATACATAGAAATATATAAAGACGGTCTAGTAGATGAATTGTTGGATGAGTATGACATATCAAAAGACCAAAAGAATAGACGGGATTGTTTTAGATATATTGAAAATAATATTTCGAACACGTTAAACATATTCAAGATAATATTATCACATATTTTCAATAAGAAGGATAATGCACTTTCTAATATCCTTTTTAATGATGTAGGACAAAATATTTATAAGCACTATACAAAAAAAGAAATAAGCGATAGAATACAAAATATGACATTTAGATCATACCCAAGTATCAAAGATATCAAACCGCAGACTAAAAAGGAGTATTCAAAAACAACAGTTCGACACATATTTAAATAATGCTGAAGATTTTGAATGAAATATTAAAATATCACCTTTATTAAACTCAAAGGAGAGGGAAACACAGTTTTGTCAACAACGGGGGAACCCGGGACCTTAAAAGGAACGAACCCCTCCGTGACTGCGACCTCTCCCTTAACCTTGTGGGAAGCGCGAGCAACGCGCTCTTTTCAGCACTTGAGCCAAAGCAATGATCGTGTCATGCTTGGGCATTGACTTGAATGTACATCATGCAACTTGTTGTACCTCTGGGCCATAAATGTCATCGTGATAATTGACTCCCCCCTCATTGACGGCACTGAGGGAGTGTCTTGGGCGCATTACCACGCCAGCTTGAAGTCAAGTTTACATCACAACGACTGACGCAAGTTATTCAAGCATCGCCCAGTCACTTGCACACTTTTGGAAATTTTGCAGGCATGCTGCAGCGCACTAGGCAGCTGCTTTAGCGGATCTACTTTCACGAACGTCTTCAAGCTTCTCTGGAAGGTCAACACGAATGCCGAGCAACCGGATGGCATGGTCCCACTTGTTGGGTGGAAGCGCTTTCGTGAAGATGTCTGCTGACTGCATGTCTGTTTGGACGTATTCTATCGAGATGTGTTCGCTTTCAAGCTGCTCTGCGATGCACGCGAGGTTCACCTTGTGTGTTCGCTGGACACAGCGTAGCTTGGATGAGAAACCTTTCCTTGCTACGAGGATAGTCGCCTGATTGTCCTCGTGGATCTTGAGATGGAATGGTCGGTCCAAGATCAACTCCCATAAGCTGAGCGCTGGGAGAGCCTCCTGGTACAGGGAGTACGCAAGAGACACAATCTCCGCCTCGGTTGTCGATCGGGAGACCGAGGTCTGCCTTTTAGACACCCACGCAAGGGGAAAATGCGTGTGCGGACCACTCAAAATCAAGAATCCTCCGGACGTAGATTTTGCGTCTCGTTCTCCAGCGAAATCGGCGTCTACATAGAGAGACAGATGCAACTCATCAGTCGAATCCTGAACTGTGCCAACTAGCGTGCTGTTGACCGTGCTGTTTATGTAGCAGACAAGCCTATGTAGCTGCTTATCGCAGTTTCTAGACCATTTCTGAACAAAAGAGGCAAAGTCGCCAATGGGCTTGACCAGGTCCGGCCGTGCCAAACGGCCGAGCCACAAGGCTTTCATCAACACGCGGCAAGCGGCGAAGCCGAGCTCACCCTCCAAGGCGTCATCCGCAGGGTCTAGAGATCCAGCGGGACAGAATGGAGTGGTGGCATCACGCAACTTTTCAGTTTTTAGCTGTGCAACCTCAAGATATAATGCAACGGTTTGACGAGCATAATCTCGCATGTCGAACGCCATGCCCCCCTCAATCTGCCCATTGCGGCATTAAGATCGGGTTCAGTTGGGTCCTTTGGAGCATCTATCAAAAGGTGGTTCCTGCCTAGCACCCGATATATGTCTTCTGGGGGTTCTATATCAACCAGTCTTGTTAACTTTTCCCAGAAGTCTGTATGAAGGTGGCTGGGGCCGGCCAACGTCAAGTCGTCGACGTATGTCGAGAGAAGTAACCCGGACTCCTTGAACCAGAAGTTTCCAGGAAACTCTGCGACCTCACGCCCTCCAAGTTCACTAATGAAACCTTTGAGGTGTGCCTCCCAGAGTCCGCCAGCGTCAGGATGCCCATAAAGAGCTTTAACAAGCAAAACCACAGGTTTCACGAAACGCTCGCGCCACCACCTTGGCCGGAGCTCAGGCGGGAGTGTGATCCAAGTTTGGTACTTGGATTTCAGCAGTGCTTGCACATAAGCCTTTATAGCGTCCGCTGTTGTGGTGGAGTTCCCTGGCAGGGATCCATAAGCGAGACAGTTATTAAGACCTTGTACGCTCGTGGGATTTGCTCCCAACTCTTGGTAGACAGCTGCTGCGCCATGTTCGTCTTTCGCACAGTCTCCGCGATACACAATCCTACCTTTCATCTTCTGAAGGTGTTTCGCGAGTTCGGCGAACTTGACGGATGCTAGCGACATCAACTGCCCGAAATGAACTTTTATACTGGATCGTCGCGCCTCAGCAGCGACTTGATCATACTCTCGGACTGAATTTAGATCCCAAACACCGGCTTTCTCCAGGCCTGTGGCTTCAAGTCGAACGGCTTCAAGGGCTTCCGGGGAAGCCAACATTTCGGCACGTGACAAGAGTCTGGTCACCATTGCGGTGATCTCAGGATCCTTTTCCTCTTTGACTTGTCCTAGGGAATGTGCGATGAGATTTTCAACATCAAGAACTTGTTCAAGGATGTCGTGACACTTTTCATCGGACTCAACAGCAATACCAATATCTTCCAAACAGAGAGAGGGGATATGTGTTTTAGCTGCTGCTCACGTTCCCAGTGGTCCAGAGGCAATGGCACTTGGACAGGCATCGCAGGCACAACGGGCTGAACTGTCGGATACAGCGCACGGGCAACTGTGAGACACATGCTTTCGGGGTAGAAAGCGGTCTTTGCGGTCTTGTTACCTGCTGCAAGCGAGTGTTTATACCCTTTTTCGTGCGGGCACTTGAATGCACTTAGTGCGAATGCGAGGGTGCTGTTGCTGGTCATGACTTTCCATCGCTTTTTGATGGGGATTGCTGTCCTTCAAACCTAGGGCGCAACCGTGGAAGGTCGCTGGGGTGAAGACCTGTGCGTATTCCCTAAAGAATGCAGAAACATCATCCCTAGCCCAGCTGTCGCAATCCCTTGGCCACTCAAACGAAACACTACCCCCCTGATGGAGGACAGTCTCAGCGTGACGTCTGAATCTGGAGAACAACTCTCTCGACTCTCTAACCTTTTGCTTCAGTTTCTTTTTGAACTGGCTTCCCAACTTGGCCTTATTTAGGCGTTGCCATGCTGAACCTGATGCGCAGGGGATTGCAGCCCAGAGATTGGGTTTATCACAACCTTCCATCTGTGACTGCAATTGGATTTCTCCTTCATCTGTGCTAAGGTCGATGAACTCTTTAGCCAGCCTAACATGAGGTATGCCAAGACCTTCAAACACGCGACCCATATTGGACTCTGGTGAACATGCGTATTCGAACATCACAGGCAACTTATCAATGCGTGCCTGTCGCTTGCGGGCACGATGATTTCCTACCTCAAACTGCTTGGGCTGCGGAGCTTCAACCTTTGCGCTGCACGGCATGCCAAAAATTGGCAATGTATCTGGACGACCGTTCTTTGACGCTTCGGTGAGAGGTGTCGGCGGTACGGAGTGTAACATCACGGCTGCACCTGTGGTGATAACGCAATCGGACTGAATGGGTTTTAACTTGAACACTGTGAACCCGGTCCATGGATCTCCAAGTGAGCGATTGGGTCTGCTACCAAACCAACCATCGTGAATGTTGTCTGCTTTGCCCCCCTGAAACACGGCACGAGTGGTGCGAGCTGCAGTAAATCTTTCTGGGGAAACGGGGCAATCCTCGACTTTTTTCGGGGTAAAAGGATTCTGCCTTGGCATGATATGGTATCGAACCAAACAGTTGGCATTTTCTTTGAACACCCAAAAATCTTCACCTTGCGATGTAGCGGCTGTCGCTGGCGCGGTATCGAAAAATGAGGCGCCGGGTCTTGAGGGAGCGGGCTCCCCAGCTTCGGCTGCATCAAATTCATGCGCAACGTCTTCTGCACTAACTGCGATTTTAGGATCCTCCTCATGCTCGGATGCGTGGATTGCTCTGGCTAGCTCCTCATCCCCTTCGGTATGAACAATGGGAATGGGTTCCTTAGATTCAGTTTTGGCAGCGCTTTTTGCAGCTGCTTCAGCTCGATCTGGAGAAACAAGTTCGGAGAACCTCTTCTTGCATTCGGCACTGTGAATCTTGGAATGACCGGTGCATGCACGACAACCTGGCGTTTCCTTGAACTTGATGATCCTCTCAACAGTTATGTACACGGATTTTGACTTGACAGCGGATGGAGTCGGTGGGGCCCCAAAGGGCGCCTCTCGCAGGGGCAAAGTTGGGGGATCTGACCCGTCTGTCTTGCCTTCATGCAATGCTCTGTCTGCTGCTGCTGCGATCGGAAAGCTTGGCGGTCCGTCCTCAACGAATAATTCGGGTTCAGGAACATCGTGAATGGAAATGGAGCAGTCCTTACGGAAGGCTTCATAGTCCATGACTTTGACCACGTTACGGTACCGCAACCCCGGATCAACCCTCCAACCCAAAAAGAGCGCTGGCGCCATGTTCGGATCGAGAGTGCGTTTGCCAGGAGTCTTGGTCCTGTACCAAACCAATTGCCCGAAACAGCCTCTCTTCCCTTGGAACTTTTCCTTTCTGAGAGCTTCCCATTGGGTTTTGCCGGGGCTGAATGGAGCAGGCCTGTCGAACGACATGGAGAGACATGCAAATGGGTAGCTAAACGTGTGCAACGAATAGGGCAACCCTGATTGCAAGTGGATGCTACGACAGCATTCCTTCTCTTCGCGAATGTCGCGCTCCAGGACGGTGTTGTGAGGCCACCTGTTGGGCAAGCTTGTCTCTGGGACGAGACCGACTTCATGGGCCGCTCCTTCGAGCTCTCCTGCTGCATCCATTTTTATTAGACATGCTGGAGGCGAATCAGTGGCCCGAAGGCCCATGAACTGACGGAAGTTTTTAACATGCGCTTGCGTGTCTCGCCTACTCACAGGGTATGCAAGGCGAACGCCTGAGAAAACATCACGTACTACATGGTGGGATTTGATTCCTCCGAAACCTACTCCGAGATGTTCATCGCCCATGGCAAGAATCACGGAATCGGTAGCCAACTGTTGAAATGGTGCGGTTGGGACATCGACTTTGTCGTCTGATCTGGCATCCTTTTTGTGCGCTACCCTTGCAGAAGTGGTCTTTGAAATTGAACACACCTTGCAAAACGGGTTCTTAGGGAAATGGGACCTCATGTGCTCAGAAGATTTTGCTTGCTCCTTCAACGAGGCGATCAACGGAAGTTCATCCTCGGGAGGAGGGGCTTCCTCGGCCGCTAGCATGTTCACAGGAACCTGATCTGACTCGCCTTCATCTGACGCCTGGCACGAGTCATCACACAAAGAAACGACATCGTCTTCGGCCGCGCTCATAGCAGCGAGCAGCGGCTTCAATCGGCCAGAGGTGAGTTGACGACTCTGCCAACTTGGGCTTTACCACCTCATCATACTGGGGAACGTATTCCACTACCCTAGATGCATTAATGCGCGCATTGCGGGGCACGTTAATCTTACATCTACTGATGTCCTTTGGGGGAACAAGGTATGGAACATTCTCACGTGGATCCCAAATGAATAGGTGTCCTTGATCCATCACGGTCTTTTCGATGGATTCCGCTGGTGGGCAATCACGGAGGACGTACACCTGCTCTTCAGCAGGTATCACTCGGCTGTCCTCGAACCCTAATGAAGTAGTGCCTTGTTGGGCACCACCCCCAGTCGCAAAACCTACGGGTGTGCTGCTCTCGCGCACGCACTTGATCATGTTGCTATTCAAAGCTTGACGTCCGATCAAGTGTCTCCCTGCGGCAGTATCCCAAAGCCAACTGATGCGATTGTCGTCAGAAGCAACGCTTGCCATTGCCGGAATGAGCTGTGCAACAGCTGCACTCGCCTTTGGCGGCGGCGGTGACAACAAACTTTTGGGCTTGGGACCAGTGTACTTGTTGGTATCACTGTGGAGAAATGCGCACTGCTTGGCCTTGCACGAATTATAGGCATAAAACATGCATGGCGTCTTGGCCTTCTCTGCCGCGGTCATATTGGCTGTCTTGCTGATGGCCTTAGACCTAGGAGTAAGGTTATCGTTCGAACCACCCTTACCTTTGCCCTTGAAGGCTGGTGCTGCATTAGCTTGAGGAGGAGGCGGCTTTGGAGCTTTAACCTTCGGCGCAGGGGCTGCCGGAGTCTGCTGGTCAGCAGATTTATCCTTCTTGCTCTTCTTATTCTTCTTGGGCTTGTCCTCGCTGCTTGCTGCAGGCATGGCATTAGGATTATTCCCCTGGGACATGACGGCTGGCTTGATTTGAAGACTTTTGTCAAACTCATCCCTGTTCCGCTTGTCCTGATGGAGCTCCAAGGCTAGATCAACCTTGGACCACAACCATTCCGGCTTCCTACGATGGCTGCCGATAGGGGCTTCCCGTGCCTGTTCTACCTTAGGCTTCAGCGCGGTGCACTTTTCCAGCTCATCCAACAGGTGATCAAACAAGGTTGTTTCCCTGGGTTGTTCTGCCACGGGGATTGCGGTCAGCACGTAAACGTACTTCTCCCAAAAGGCAGGCATCCAAGTCAGCAAGGGAAGGGCCTGCAAGAGACAACTTTAACAAGTTACGGCCTCCTAAGGTTCCGATCCTACCTCGTTCCAACTGGAAGTGCTTGAAGATGGCACGCAACATGATTCTCCCTACGGGCATCCCACCTGACGAGATTCTCTCTTGTTCAACCATGTTTTGAAACAAGAGCCCGAACTTACCTTTGCGGCAGGTTTTAAGGAGCTTTGCGGCTACTTCACGATCTAACCGTGGGAAACGCTTGTCCGCGATGAGTTCTTGCTCGGTGGAGGACATGCATGCTTGGGCCCACTGGTAAACTTCATCTCCGGGGGTCTTCTGGAGTCGACCGATGGCCATCAAAACTTGGTTGACGAAACCTCTGGCCTGACCAGCGTTCTCCGGAGGGGATGGTAGTACAAGATCCTTGAGATCCTTGACGCGGACAACGGACTCCTCATATGCGGCGTGATCTACGGCGGTCATGCCTGCACTGGGATCGGCAGCTTGAGACGGGTCTGCATTGGGGAACTGGCCAGAGCCTCCCCCGCCTCCCCCACCACCATTCATGGTGAGGTATGGGCAATCCGTGTCTTCATGGCTGCCGCCGCAAACTCGACATTGTGGGGCATCATCATCTCCATCGGAGTCTGATGATGAGTCGGAGCTAGCGGCCGATGGCGCTTGTGGGGATGACGAGTACAACCCTCCCAACATTGCGATTGGTACTGGCGGAACACGAGTGCCGTTGCCAGCTTTTGGCGGAGGCGGCGCCCCTGCAAGGGGCATGGGGGGCGCTGGAGGTGGTGCGGCCGGAGGCGGAGGTGGCGGAGCCACTTGATTAGCAACCAATTGGGAAAGCTGCTCAACCATTTCCGCTAGAGCCGTCACTTGCATTCTCACATCGGCTTGATCCCTTGTACCGTCTCTACCCAACCCGCTAGTCCTCGACGCGCCGGGGGCTGCGTCTCCAACAGAGGACGCTGCTCCTAGCACTGACGAATGGCCTGCGAGATGTTGACTTGTTGCACTCCCACCAGGGTCCCTTGAATCAGCTGGAGCATCGTGACCAAGTCCTGAACTTTGAACAGGACCACACGGAGGGTCGGGGATAGTACTTGGAAAAGCATTCCCTTGCGACGATGCGGCAACACCGGAGGCATCTTGTGAATCTGAAACCTGAGGTGCTCCAACCGGCTGATGGGTTCCTGGGGGAACTGTGCCCTGACTTGAGGCCTTAGCCGCGCTTGTTTCCGTAGCTGTTTCGGCTATTGATGCGGCTTTAGGCGGAGACTCTTGAATCGGAACAGGGGTCGCACGAGCTTGTTGGGTGAGGTACGCAACAACACGTTCGAGATCACCAAGTCGTTGATGCATCACAGAATTTTCCTGGGACAATCCACGAATGGTATGCTCTTGACTGGCAATGGTTTGCTCTCTTTGCGAGATTGCCTGTTGAGCCTCTTGAACAATGCGTTGAACCTCTTGCTGAGCGTCCTGTTGAGTGGCATTAACAACCTGTCGTGCGTTCTCGACATGGCCAATGGCTTCCTGTCGCGTCTGCTCGATTAGTTGCCTAGCCTGAGCCTCACTTTGTTGTGCTGTTTGTACAGCCTGCTGTGCTTGTGAAGCTATATGAGCAGCCTGAACCCTAACATCTGATACTTCTCTTACAGCCCTCTCCCTGATCCATCCGGCCTCTTGTCTCGCCTGGTCGGCGGCCTGCTGTTGGTGCAAGGCGTGATTGGCTGCCTGAGCAGCGAGGTCGGATGCTCGATGAGCTTGCTGCGCCGCAGCTCCAGCAATAAATGCCGCAGCCGGTACGTTAGTCATCGGGTCGGGCAATTGTGATCCCTGTGAAGGAAACTGAATGGCTGGGGAAGCTTCGGATGATGTAGGTTCTGACACGATCGGACCACTCGGGGGTGATGATGGTCGTGTTTGGGCTGCCCGTTGAGGTGTGGATGTGCGAACTGTGGACATAGCTGCAGGAACCATGGCTAGATCAGGGTCATCCGGTTCAGAATCCCTATTTGGGGTTGACCTTGAGCGGGGTTCTGACGGCGGTGATAAGCCCGTTGAAGCCACAGCAATGCAATTTTGCACTCACACGAAGCTAGCTCCACGCGCTTTGAGCAGCGTGTCAAAAGGTGCTACGAGGAGATATCCCTGGATTGGCAGCTGGCTGCGAAACGCTCAAGTGAGCTCAAGCAAATACGCCCTGCTGCTTTGCACCTGATGAATTCTGCATTTGTAATTGTACTTGTAGATTGATTGATCCGCACTGCCGCACTATGGTGCTTTATCGAGGGATGTTGCCAAGCTGTATTGAGAATTTGTCTGCAAATCGAATGCCTGTAACTGCAAAGGTGCTGTACCGCGCAAAGCGACGGTTTTAACGGCTTGCAAAGAAAGGCTATCGAAGTACCCGGTTGGCGGGCAACTGGGACGCAGATCGGTGGAGCTCCTCGAGGTACTGCGATGGATGCAGGCCCCTTGCCGCCGGAATGAAAAGTCGATTCCGGGACTCGATATACTCCCCAAGGTTCTCAAGCGCGTTGGCAAATCTGCTCGGCCCGAAATGCGGGAAGTTGCGGAACGCTGCGACGCCTGTCTTTTGAGCTTCACGGACAATCGCAGCTGTATCGTCGATGAGGGCGTGAACACCCAGCCCCAAGAGGGCGTCTGCTTTGCCGCCCCTGCCCAACCTTTCGTGTACGATTTGTATCGCAGAGAAAGTGAGTCCAGCTGTCGCCCGCGCGTGCTCCAGGGCGACCTGGAACTCACGGCGGCGATACTCGCTTGCAGCCCTGCCCACGAAGGATAGCACTATAAAATTTATAGGTGCGTAGTCGGCTGCAAATTGAACGAGATGCCGGATCACCTCCGGGTTGAGGTGGGGTCCCTGCTGCCCAACGTCAAGAACTCCGTGCCAGTCAAGAGCGATGGTAAGCTCCTTGGGCGGCACAGGCCTTCCAGGCGGCGGGGGTGGCGCAGGCGGTGGCCTTCTCGGCGGCGATCGAAAGCGTGTGCCAGCCTCGGAAGTTGCAGCGCTAGCAGCAGCTGCTTTAACGACCTGCGGCGGTGGCGGCTTGACGATGTACCCTTGTGGCGGGTTTGAGCCCGATTTGCTTCTGGGTTCGGCTTTGTTCAAACCTCGCGGAGGCGCCTTGTACCCGAATGCACTCTGAGTCCGAATAGGAGACCTTGCTCGCGGCGGGGATTTCCTCAGAATATCTGCTTTTGCCGGTGCCGAAGAAGCTGCACGAGGAAGTTCCTTGGGCAATGGAGGCTTGCTGCCAAAAATGACCTTTGGTGCGGCCTTTGGTGGCGGCGGTTGAATTGCTCCAATCCTCCGGCTATGCAAAGCAATAGGCTCAGTGTGAGTCGGCCGCGTCCTGCGGAGGTTCCTCTTCCAAGCTGTAGGCGTCGAGGCGATAGTGCTCCGCTGGCCCTGGGCATCGATCTGGAGATCGTGATCGCGAGCTTGTGGATGATCTTCTTGGGGGATCTCTCCACGTCTCGGGTCAGCCTGACGGAGATGTCCGGATGTCCGCTGTGCTCGGCGGTGAGATGTCGCCTCACGTGGCTGTGAAGCCTCCCGAACGAGTACCCAAGTGCCGTGCTCGTCAAATCGTGTCACAGGGTATATACTGTTCTGTGGAGCCAATACAATGGGCCATGTGGCAAGGGAAGTCCTGGATGGCCTGCCCTCCCGCGCAAGCGCGGGTTCAAAACTGTGTGCCCGATGTTCCACAGGGGTAGCAGCAGTCGGTCCTCGTCTCGGAGGCGATGGAGACCTCGACCTTCGGGGCGATGGGGACCTCGATCTTTGTGGCGACCGTTCCCTGCTGCTCTCCCGCCGCGTTTCCGCAGCTCTAGCGTACACCCCGCGAAGCGCTGTCTTGGCGGCGCCCCGCAACACTTGTCTTTCCTCTGCTGATGGTCGGATGCGAGGCAATGTGGTGCGCGAATCTTGTAGCCAGGATGAAGCTGAAGGAGGCGTCGGAGGGCGTAGCCAGTCCGCTGCACTGCTCGCTGCTTCCGCCGCGCCAGAGGCTGCGGCTTTATCCTGAGATTGCACACCTTGCGGCAAGACCACACCTGCGGTTTCAACCGATGCGAGACGCTGCTGATAAGCGTTGTCCGCGGCCTGGATCACTTCGAAGGCCTCTTGGTCAAAATCCCACAGGTGCCAACTATCCAATGACTCACGCCAGGAAAAGAGCGCCTCGATCTGTTGCTTCGAGGCGTCTGCAAACCTGACCCACCGGAATCGCCTGTCCTGCCGTTTGTACTCGTCAACGACGATCTGTTGCAGAGTGTTGAATAGACGGGCACGCGGCCCTTTCCCACCGCGAGTGCCGCGGCGAGGGCCGGCTTCCATGTGCGACCAAACGGTAGCAGTCACGGAGGGGTTTGTTTACCCGAAAAGCGTTACGGCTGATAACCACTCAAAGGAGAGGGAAACACAGTTTTGTCAACAACGGGGGAACCCGGGACCTTAAAAGGAACGAACCCCTCCGTGACTGCGACCTCTCCCTTAACCTTGTGGGAAGCGCGAGCAACGCGCTCTTTTCAGCACTTGAGCCAAAGCAATGATCGTGTCATGCTTGGGCATTGACTTGAATGTACATCATGCAACTTGTTGTACCTCTGGGCCATAAATGTTATCGTGATAATTGACTATTAATATGGCAAATATTAATAAAAATGATATAATTAGTAAAATCTATTATGATAGATCAGGATACGCAAGTATCACAACAACCTACAAGGATGCTAAACAAAAGGAACAAAGCATAACCTTAAATGATGTTAAAGAATGGTTTAAAAAGAACATAGAACAGAAGAAGCAATTAAGAGGCAAAAAATCATTTATTGCTCCACATCCATACTTTGAATTTCAATTAGAGTTAGTGTTTATTAATGACATACCAAATCAAAAATTTAAAGTAGGGATGGTGTTAATTGATATATTTACCAGATATTCTACAGTAATACCTATTAAATCAAAACAACCGCCTGACATATTAGCGGGAGTAATGGAAGGAATGCAGAACATGAAAGGCAAACCATAAATTATTTACAGCGACGAGGAAGGCAGTTTATATAACAAAACAGTTGAAGATTATGTCAAAGAAGAAGGAATAGAATTATACCGCACAAGAGGACATCCTAATTTTGCAGAACGATTTATACGCACCTACAAAGATATGGTATATAAAAGAGTTGAAAAAGATGAAAAAGAAGGAAAGGAAAACATACAATGGATAGATTATAATATTGAAATATTACTAACTTATAATAATAAAATGGAACATTCAAGCATAGGAATGACACCAGCGGAAGCATTGAAGGAGAAAAACAATTATAAAGTAAAAATGAAAATGGCAACCGAAGCAACTAGAACCCGTAAATATCCTGAAATTAACATAGGTGACGAAGTGAAGATTTACAGAAAGAAAGCAATAACTGAAAAAGAAAGGAGTAGTAATTGGTTGCCTACAAAATATAAAGTTGAAAGGATTGAAAAAAAGTTAGGACAAACTTATTTTTATTTGGAACATAATACACGACCATTCTTAAGATTTGAATTATTGAAAGTTTAAAAATATATAGTTTTTGTAAAATAATTTTCTTGTAAAAAAAAAGTTAAAGAAATATATATTTTTATAATAATATATATATAGTATAATTATGTCCAAAGCTTTGGAACGAAACATTGGATATTTAACAGTGCTAAGGCGGAAGTCATCACGGGCAGCAAAACATTCAGACCCTAAAAAAATAGATAGAGTAATTAATCTATATACCGAGAGGAAGATTTCAAATGTTACAACAGCTGAAAACTTAATCAAGGGTTTAACTTCTACTGACACAAACGTTTATGATAAAACGTATCAACAATACAAGGAGAATATTAAGAAATTCAAGGAAAATAAACCCTTGAACCAAAGAATGGCAGAAGCAAGGAAGAAGAAGGAGAAGGGAGGGGAATTGAAGATAGATAACGACCCAGGACCAAGAGCAGAGAAAGGGAAAAATAAATACGCTTTTCAATTTATGTTATACATATCAAGGCACAAAGACTCGAAAACCATAAAGTCCAAATATGCATTTCAACACAGACAACATTCATTTTTTTCTGAAACAATACGATAATTTTACTGCTACAATTAAAGCAAATGCATTTTCTAAAGATATCATAGGTAAAATAATATCTAAATTAATAGGCGACCCCAATACAGAACATGGACTAAGAAGAGATATAATAAATGGTGGGCCAAAAGACGATACAATAAACGATGAGTTTTTTGATACACTAGAACTATTACAAAGAGACAAAGAATTTAAAGACGATTATGATTATATGACGCAATTTAAATATTATCAGTAGATATTGTAAATAAAAGCGGAGAAAAGTTTGACATTCTTACAGAAAATTTAAGGGATGCTACTAATGTTTCAATGTTTAATAGGTATATACATACACCTTTAAGGATGAGCGAAGACACCATACAGAAGGCAATTAGCAAGGGCAATTATTGAAAACGAATGCTGGATTAATGCATTAACTGATTTTTACAGTGATACAATTATGAGTGAAAGAACCCGTAACAGACTCACTAGGAAGAAAGTAATTGAAATTATAGGTAGAGATAACTTTGGCGAAGCGGGAGCAACTATTCAAGAGATGGAGGCCGTATTTAAACAGTTTAAAATTCCGTGCAGAATTTATGCTTGTTGCAATAAATTAATTTACAAATGCGATCCCGATATAAATAGTAGGCACATCAAACCATTTTATGCAATGGTCAAAAACAGTCATATTTACGCACTAAATCACGACTTAAAAAGCATTCAGCAGAAACAATTAACAACCAAGATACCAACTGTCAAAGCCTCCACTGACTACTATATTAATGAAAGAGAAGAACCACCGCTTTATAAAATGATAAGAAATATTGACGATATACTAAGTATCAAAGTTGATGAAAAAAACAAAAGAGATATATTTAGTATCCGAAGACAATAAGTTATCTGAATTATTTGTTAATTTAGTTCGTAGTGGCTACGAACCAAGAATTAGATTTCAAGCTGGTATTATATCAGAAATACAAATAAAATTTAACAAAACAATATATATAATAAAAACACAAAACTTAATAAAAACTTCTGCAGATGGATGTATTGCAGTATGTGATGAAACTACATATAACAATATGAACAAAGCAATGTTTAATTTTAATAAGTCATTGTTTAACTTATCTCATAAATCGTTTTATAATGACATTGACATTCAAATTTTAGACGAAGCCAGAACAGTTGTTCCATCTGGCTTATTGCGTGATAGGGGCGATATCAAAAATGAAATCGAATTCGATATATCAAAAGCATTTACTCACGCGTTTATTACTATATCAGAAATACCAGTATTTAATCAATTCGACATATGGCGATCGTTTGATGATACAACTGATATTTATGATCTACACGACTTAACGTTATATTATATAGAAAAGAAAACTACTATACTAAAACGGATAGGAAGAATGCTATTTAATATAAAATATTGCTTAATATATGGTATATGTTTGAAACAATTAGATAACATGACAAGAGAACGAATCAATATTTTATGCTTTAAACAACCTTCATTTATTCACAAAGTCGATCATAAAAATATTGTTAATGAACTTTGGAACACAAACATTAGCGAAGACAATGAAGAAGATAAATGTATAAAAAAAACTGGTCGCAAATGTTAATTATGGACTTTTAGAAAAAGGGGGAGCAACTGATCAGAAAAGCACAGTGTTCAAAAATCTTAAGGAAGCAACAAGTTATCAAACAGAGTATGGAGGTAAAATACATAAATTAACACATTTCACGACAGAACAAATTACAGTAGATGAAGAACAATATACAGCAGACGAAGAAGAACAGGCGTCGTATTATATACTTAATTTAAAGAATACATCGCGCTTAAGAAATGGTTTTAGGTATGTAAAAGAACTACTGCTTCAACACCATCATTTTAGAATGTATCAAGATTATTCTAAATTACATCAAAATGGAATTAAAGTGTTCAGTGTCAAAACAGATGCATTTGTAATACAGCGATCGGATATAACAAAAGCAAGAGAGCTTTTAATCTTTAATCATGAAATAGGAGGTTGGCGAGTTTCAAATGACGAATCTATTAAATTTCCTACTGTAGATTATGAAGTTTCACAAAACGAATTAATACAAATACCAGTTTATGAAAGTAAAACTATTGATATTGTAGATGAATATGACACTGATAACATTATAGGAATTATTGAACAAAATAATCCTATTATGGTTCGTGGAGCACTACCGGGCACAGGAAAGTCATATATATGTCAAAAAATGGTTGATAAAAATTATAATGTAATTTTTATTTGTCCTACTGATAAACTATTACAGGCATTCGAAGGCGAAGCAATGACAATAAACAAAGTGTTCGGTATTAACTATGGACATGCTAAATTAGAACCAATTGATTTTACAGAATCTGATGTCATAGTATTTGACGAAGTTTATTTTAGTAATTTAAATATATATTGGAGAATAAAACAATTTGTAGAACAGAATAAGCACAACAAAATTATAATAGCAACAGGAGACACCAAGCAATTAAAACCAGTTCAAGAGATAACAAATACTCGAGACTATGAATTATATACTGATAATATTATAGATAACATTTTTGAATACAATATTTTGTTGCAAGAATGTAAGCGACTTAACACACAGGAAGATAAAGATAAATTAAGAACTATTAAAATTGATATTTTTGAAAATAAATTACCTATTATGAAAGTTATTGAAAAATACTTTGAATATACAACTGACATAAGCAAATCTATCAACAACATAGCATTTTTAAATACAACTTGTAAATGTATCAAATGAAATTAGAAAATTAGAAAATAAAAAAGATGAATATGAAGTATGATAATTTTTAATTTGTAGAGAATATACAACAACTAAAACATCAGTTTTTTAATGTAAATTTCAAATATAAAATTGTTCATATTGGAAGCGATGGAATTTTTACGTTGAAAAATGTTAAAACAGAAATTCTACAGTCTTTGCCAGTTGATAAAATAAGAAGTAATTTTATATTTGCATATTGCTCGACTTGTCATTCTGCCCAAGGCAGTAGCATTGATGATACCATAACATTTTTTGATTATAACCATTTTTTGGTAAAGAATTATCCAGAATGGATATGGACCGCAATTACAAGGTGTAGAGATTTAAACAAAGTCAAATTTTATAAATGTACGAAAGATATTGATGCTGTATTTAATCAAAAATGTATTATGAGTTATTTTGAAAGGAAAATATTAAATTACAAAGAACAAGACAGGAAAGCCAAAAGAACAATACCTAAAGAAGGTTATGTAAATGAGCAATGGTTTTTAAATAATATCACTAATCAATGTAATTACTGCGGATGCGGTTTTTCTATGGATATAAAAAAACGGTAATATAATGACAAATCTGACAGCGCAACGTACATCAAACGAGTTGTCGCACGAACTGAATAATATTATTCCTTACTGTGTTGGGTGCAATTGTAGCTGTAAATGATAATAATTTAAATAATAATTTCAATATTTCTTGTAAAATGTATTTAAAGAAATACAAACTATATATATATATTGTAATAGAAATGGTGGAAACCGAAATCAATAATTATATCAATAAGAAATGCTACGACTGTTGCCACTTCAAAAAAGAAAATATGGAAATATACAAATTAAATTTACCTAATGGTATAGCAAATAATATTATTGATTATTCAATGGATGAAGAAGATATATGCGAAAATTGTAAAACCTGGAGAGATAACCAAGCTATAATCAATTGTGTGTTGAGAATAAAAAAGAAGACATAATAGAAATGCTGAAGATGACATTTTGATATATTTAACTGTGTATGAAAGACCACCTTATAGTTATGTTAGAGCATTTCTGAAAATCAGCAAGAAAAAATATGAAATGGTTGAAGGTATATTGTGGATGTTGACTTATCATACAAGGGAAGGGTTTGATGTAAAAGAAGACATTAAAACATATATTGAAAGAAAAAAGTTTAGTGTCAAAAATACAGTAAGAGATACACATATTATTATTAAAATGATGTATGAAAGAGGTAAGATATATACACAATTTAATAGTCATCAATTAACTTATTATCCTGAAGTTACATTATATTCATACTATAATAATAACATGTAAAATATTATATGTTATAATTATATTTCAATATTTAATTTTAGTTCTTGTAAAAAGTATTTAAAGAAATAACAACTATATATATTATAATAGGAATGGTTGAAACCGAAATCAACAGTTATATCAATAAGAAATGCTACGACTGTTGCCACTTCAAAAAAGAAAATATGGAATTATATAAATTGAATTTACCTAATGGAATAGTAAATAATATTATTGATTATGCTTTGGGTAAAGAAGATATATGTAGAACTTGTAGAAATTGGAGATATTACCAAGAAGCAATCGAATGTAATTTGGATATTAAAAGGTTTAATGAATGAAATGTTGAAGATGATATTTTGATATTTTTAACTGTGTATAAAATACCACCTTATGATTAGGTTAAAGCATTTCTTAAAATCAGTAAGAAAAAGTATGAAATTATTGACTACATATTATGGGCATTGATTTATCATAAAAAGGAAGGGTTTGATGTAAAAAAATCATTAAGTCATATATTGAAAGTGAAAAGTTTAATGTTAAAAATATGGTGAGAGATATTAATAGTATTTTTAAAATGATGTATGAAAGAGGTAAGATATATCAATTAAATTATTATCCTGAACCTAAATTATAACCATACTATGATTATAACATTTATACCCTTATATGTTACAATTATAATGTAAGTATAGCGTTTTATATATTGAAGATAAAATCATTCAAGGAGGACCACACGCAACTTCGGAATATCCAAATGTTGAAAAATGAATAATTATTAAGTCTTCTCATTGAATTATTGAAAATTGTGTTTCTTATTGAATAATTCTTCTTAAAATGCTATATATATATCTATGTTGAAAAAACATATATTTTCTAAAATATTTTGGAAAATATGTGTTTTTGAAAATAACAATGTTTAGGTGCATTGAATTTTTCAAAAAATAATTCAATTTTCGTTTTGGTATGCTGTACTAAATTTTGTTTTATCAAAATGTGTTTGGACTGTTTCAAAAATGTTTTAAAATGGCTGTTTTGGGGCGCTTATTCAAAAAATGCAAAAAAAAAACTAGGGTGGACCCTGGACTTTGGGGTTCGAAAAAAGTTGCGCATGGCCCTACCTAACTAACAGTGCGTTGTTGTTGCTTGGGTTTGCGCTCAGACTGTGTAAACAAGGCTACAAGTGCGGTCATCTTCAAGCAAAGCTGTGGTGAAAAGCTGCGTGTCGCGATTTTGGGGTTTCAGGACGTTTCATGACGAAGTAGGACACGCGCTTCTCAAGCAGTGACACGACAAACATTTGCTTCAAGGGGCATGGATGAGTGCCGTGGCAAGTCCGATGCTGATGTGTCTACACAGTGCGCCTTCATTGTGTTGAGCCTCACCTGGCTACTGCGGATGCTCTTCTCCCCCCACTTCTTCATGTCGTGGTCCATGAAGCTGAACATGTCACCTTGGATCGAACACGCCCGCCTCCCCCCCCCCAAAAGACGCAGCAAGGATGCATTACCACAGTAAGGATTCTGGCTTCCACGTTGGTCGATCCCGGGTTTACTTTCATGTTGCCATTTAAGACGAGAAGCAAAATATTGGTGCCAGCTCCATTCCTGGTTGCTGACGTTGATTCTCTTATGACGTTGATTCTCAGAAACTGTCTGCCCTGCAAAGGCTGCCCATAGCGGCGGGCAACAAAACAAGGCCAACACAATTCAACTGGGGTCTTGACTTACACACGTGCAGAGGCATAACCTTCAGGCGGGAGGGAAAGCATTTTTCCCCCCTGAAAAAATCACCAGACTGGAGCTGCACCCTTGCTATAGAGAAGCCGCTCGGGGGAGCAGCCTCGCCCCGGAAGCGACCCATGGCTGAAGCAGATCTTTGCACAGGCCCCCACAAAGTTCAGAGCAACTGACTGACATCGATTCTCAAATTCCACTTCGCAGTCCCAACAATAGCTTCCATGCACAGCTTTAGCAAGGAAAACAACAAACATGGAAGTTTGTCCCAAGCAGCAGCCCGCGGAAAATCTGCAGGGAACACAAATCCATCACACCTCCCAAGTTCCGAGGACTTCATTTGGGCCCGCTTGCATCGCCGAGCCGCAGGGCGGCGTCATGAACTCTGCGCCGCAGCGCCTCGCCTTCGGCCTCAAACTCCGAGCGGAGCGCCGGCGACCGGCGTCGCTATCCGAACTCCGGCGCAAGACGTGGGCGTTTGACCCGGAAAGCCCCGCTTTTCAGTAGCCGCCCTTGGGTTTGGCGCAAGGGAATGTGGGGGGGGAGGGTACCAGGGTCAGATGACCCACAACCACTTGAGTTTTGGAAGTTACGGAAAAATACAGAGACAAAACCAATAAACGGAAATCGGGGAAAAACACAGAAGGTTTTCAAAAATGAGACATACCCATTGTTGTTCACTAGATATTTTTCTCAAAGAAGAATGGAATGGAGTTCTGTTGGAAGATCTACCACATTGGTCTTCCTTGGGGTAGTCCAAAAACTCGGGAGAAGGCACCTGCGGATTTCCCGACAGATTCTAGGCGAGGTTCACACCGCGACGCAGAGTTGTTGGCAAATGGCAGAATCCTAAAGAACAAGATCGTGTTTCTTCCCAAACTCCATGTTCTACCAGGCGCGTGTGACTTGCTACTGACTCGAGTCTGACTAATTGTGGTAATGGACAAATTGCAGCCTGAGAATCGGCAAAACTGGCACAGGTGGAGCAGGAACCGCAGCCAATGCAGGTGGCTCGGGCACCACAGCCGGCCCAGCTGGTTCAGGCACTGAAGTTGGCGCAGCTGGCTCGAACACCGCAGCTGGCGCAGCTGGCGCAGGTAACGCCACTGGCGCAGCTGGTTCAGGCACCGAAGTTGGGGCAGGTGGCTCAAACACCGCAGCCGGCGCAGCTGGCGCAGGCACCGCAACCGGCGCAGCTGGTTCAGGCGCCGAAGATGGCGCAGGTGGCTCAAACACCGCAGCCATCGCAGCTGGCACAGGCACCGCAACTGGCGCAGCTGGTTCAGGCACCGAAGTTGGCGCAGGTGGCTCGAACACCGCAGCCGGCGCAGCTGGCGCAGGCACCGCAACCGGCGCAGCTGGTTCAGGCACCGAAGTTGGCGCAGGTGGCTCGAACACCGCAGCCATCGCAGCTGGCGCAGGCGCCGCAACCGGTGCAGCTGGTTCAGGCACCGAAGTTGGCGCAGGTGGCTCAAACACCGCAGCCATCGCAGCTGGCGCAGGCACCGCAACCGGCGCAGCAGGTTTAGGCACCGAAGTTGGCGCAGGTGGCTCAAACACCGCAGCCATCGCAGCTGGCGCAGGCACCGCAACCGGCGCAGCAGGTTCAGGCACTGAAGTTGGCGCAGGTGGCTCAAACACCGCAGCCATCGCAGCTGGCGCAGGCACCGAAGTTGGCGCAGCAGCTGGCGCAGCTGGCGCAGGCGGCACTTGTAGCGCAGGCACTGCAGGCTTTAAGGGACCTTTCCAGCTGCAAGATGCTTATCAGCGAACTGTTTGTCACAGACCCCAACTGCCTTGCAACGACGTCTGCCTTTCGCGGATCCCCTCCGTGGCATGTCTGGGCTATATGCAATGCTCCGTGTGAGGTTCCAACCTTGAATGCGGTATACATGTGTCACGTCACGCCAAAAAGCCACGCAAGGAACCAGCGAAACAAAGACCACGAGCAAGTGGGGGGAAGTGTCCGTTGGCCTTTACGATTGCAATGAGCTGCACCAACCGTTTCCATCACTTCCCATATGCAAAACGGTTCGAACAAGCAGCGCCCTACACCCGGCCTCGCAGACTGTCCGATCGGGAACTGAGAAGCAGCGCCGCGAGTAGAGCAGCAAGAACCAAGGAGACGTGCTGACGGCCCAGAACCATCAAGTCGCATGGCTAGCGGCGACATCCGGCGACTCATTTCTGTCCATAAACCAAATGTGCCTTTGCCTACGACTCAAAAATGGGGAAAAAAGGAAAAATGAGAGATTGCAACCACAAGCATACTGCAAATTGGCGCGTTAACTCAATCCCACCTCGTGCCCAGTTCCTCCCATTCAGAGAGCCAAGCTAACAAAGCTGAACCCCAACCCTGCGGCAACCCCACTGCCACTGCCCAGGCCAAATCGTGCTTGGGAACTGGGGTTGTATACACATCGAGAGTGTCCTTTGTTCTTGTGGTTATCTGAAAGTCAAAGACTGACATGGCGCACAGCTGGTCTATGATTGGTCTGTGGCTGTCTCACATCATCGCGCTCTGGATCAAGCGTACTGAAAAGCATACTGAGCCCGATTGTTGCGCGCAACTCTCCCTGCAAGGAAATGCATCCATGTGCCACACCCCTCTCAAAGCGTTTGGGGAATGCATGCGCACCTTTTGCAGCTACGGATACGGATGCCACCCACCAATCTTTCCCTTCCATTGCCGTGGCCAGGTTGTGGAAGGTCCCTTCCCACAGCACCACGCTGCACGGATTGATGGGCCGCGCAAAAGCGCCAAAAGTTCTGGTCCTGGGCGCCATCGGACGTGGATCGCAGCTGCAAAACCATGCCCTATATTGAATCGGATATAGTCAGCAGTTGGTATACATGTCCAAACACACAGCCCACAAAGGCTCCAACATAGGTATGGCTCGTTTGCAAAGGCATTGGACACCTGCTTGCAATGTGAGTGCTTGGCAGGACACGCAGCACAATCATTGACAGTTCCACCCGAATTGGCCTGTCAAGACTGTAGATGCCTGGGCAAAAGCTGTCAATATCAAAGAATTCAATCTAGGTGAGGCAACAAAGGCATCTTTGTCACCACCGGCACGGCTGAAAGCCGTCAATGATCGAACGTGGGAAAGGCTCGCTTGCACCTGATGTCGCAGCCTGCGTCGGGCTGCTTGGCGGCGCTTGCAGGCCAGGCACTGTCGGCTGGCTGCTAGGCCAAAGCTGTGGAATTGACGCACTGACGATTGGCTCTGCTTCGGGAGATATGGATGGACAAAGTCTCCGTCTTCATGCCCTGGCTAACATCGATCTTTCTGCGCCCTGCGCCGAAATCTCCCCAAACAGCGACGAATAGCGAGGACATGAAGGACAAATAGCGCAGACTGTGCAAGACGACGTGTTGCCGTGCACGCTGTTGAACTGCAGGCAAAGCCCAAGCTTGATGAGAGTCATGCTCTGGGTCCACGCCAGATCATGCTGCTTTGTTCTATGTTCATGGTTGGGATGTGTTGCTGATCTTCTACGAGCCACACTGATTGCACGGACGCACCCAGGTTAACAATCGAATACAACCTAAAAACAGCCTGCCATTGACCTTCCAGATGTCAAGGAGCTTCAGCATAACATCAACTTAAAATACCTGCTTCAGATTTGCAACGAAAGACGAGCAGGTCAGAGGAACCTAACACTCCTTGTGCAGCAGTGGCGCGGTTCCATCAAGAAGCTGCAACACAGAAACACGAGGCAAAGTCTGACACCGCACAAAAGGGCAATCAAATAATATAACATTTCACAAAATAATGAGATGTGGCCGTCTGCGTTGCGAAGAAACAGCTTTGGGCACACTTTGCGATCAACCGAAGCGATTTGTCTTCCCAAGGAAGGTCCAGCTAGCAGGGTCTACACATCATTCGGAGGAAAATGAAATCATTGGATCTGGCGCCAAACAAATGCGCTCCCTCTCCTGCGCCTCTCATGCGCAACGCGGCCTTGCCACGTTGGAACCCATTGGAGGCCAAGGTGCCGAAGAGACGTGGCTTGTTTGTGGTTCCTGTTGACCCCAAGGGTCCATTCTGAGAAGCCGAAAAAGGCAGTGGTACTTGGCCAAGCTGCCCGCTCTTTTGCTCCTCGCCCCCTCGGCGCTGATTTCCGCGGCCAAAGAGGCCTCACACCACCACCTCTGTTGGCAGAGGTGGTCCTGATGGTGGTGCCTTGCGCAACTTCCAAGGCAGAAGTGACGAGTCAGCATTCAATCAAACTGATGCACTGAGACAAGTTGCACCTGCAGCTGCGAGGAGCAGAAAACAACCGCTCACTTACATGCGTATCCACATCTGCTTGTGCATCTACAAGTTGGGCAAAAAACGGCGCCGCATGACCACCCCAACCACAAGCAGCAGCAGCAGCAGCAGCAGCAGCAGCAGCAGCAGCAGCAGCAGCAGCAGCACAACAACAACAACAACAACAACAACAACAACAACAACAACAACAACAACAACAACAACAACAACAACCATTCCACAACCGCACAAGCCATAGTGCCATTAGAGCCGCAACAACCTCAACAGCAACAACCTCAACAGCAACAACAACAACAACAACAACAACAACAACAACAACAACAACAACAACACAACACAACCACAACCACAACCACAACCACAACCACAACCACAACCACAAC
>CAUJNA010003434.1:494565-520643 GCA_963377175.1 Effrenium voratum
ACCGCAACCGCAACCGCAACCGCAACCGCAACCGCAACCGCAACCGCAACCGCAACCTCAACCGCAACCGCAACCGCAACCGCAACCGCAACCGCAACCGCAACCGCAACCGCAACCGCAACCGCAACCGCAACCGCAACCGCAACCGCAACCGCAACCGCAACCGCAACCGCAACCGCAACCGCAACCCCACCCCCCAACCACAACGACAACCACAACCACAACCACAACCACAACCGCAACCGCAACCGCAACCGCAACCGCAACCGCAACCGCATCCCCCAACCGCAACGACACCCAAATCCACACCAACCACCACAACAGCAAGCGGAGATCTCAGGCCCCAGCACCGTAGATGGTGTGCACGGGCTCCACACCATCAAAATCTTCTGGCTTGGGCTGGATCTGGGGAGTGATCAAAACACGGACTCCATGCGATATCCTCACCCAAGCCACGTCTTGCGGCGTCTCGGTTGCTCCAAGTCTAAGACCAGCGCCGAAAGGCCAAAGCCGATGCGCTGACGCTTCCTCAGCCCGGAAACTGACAGATCTGGGATTATTTTGCTCGCCTCTCACATGTTCACGTGTGGGCAGCTGGAGAAAGGAGCAAAGGAAGGACAACCAGCTCCTAGTTCATACTGAAGTTTAAATGAAACCAGAAGATGCACAAATTGTGTGGGGCAAAAAGAAACTCAGCCGAGGCCAACCCCAAGGGCCCCCGATAAGCTTGTTGCAACGAGCCAGTTTCTTTTGGATGGGTGCCACCCAAGACACCAGTCGTAGGCCGTGTAGTACTTCCGCAGTGCGGGTTCCCCCAGGATGAAAGCCTCCGGAACTCTCGTAACGCGCCACTCTCTCGGCCAGTTCCTCCCAATCATACCAAAAAGAAAGAAAAGAATCAGCTAGACCCCTCGTTTCGCTTTGGACCCCCAGAATCGGGCCAATTTGGTGGTTTCCGGTTTTCCCTTTGCCCCGGCCCCATGGACACCGGAAGACGCGATCTGCCTTTGGGCCCAGCACCTCGCCGTCGTCCACAGGCAGCAGAGAGGCCCGGCAGATCAGCTGGCGCGAGCAGACAATGGTGTGAAAGCTAGAGGAAAGCATTTCATTGAAGTTGTGCATAAGAAAAGGTAAAATATAAATATGTACATACATACATATATATATATATATGGGTGGTTTAATAGAAGAAAATGAGATTGCTGTGTTCGTTGCCTCAAGAAGTCCAAAGCGGGTCGTGCTTTTTGCTTTGCACAATGGTTTGCCAAGACAGAATTGTATCTGACGATCCTTTTCTGGTCACATCAAGTCGATGTTCCTATGAGTTGCTCGCAAAGTTTTCTGCTCAGATCATTCAAATGGCGGAATCTGAATTCCACAGGCGCTCTGTCCGCTCTGTCCTTCTGGCAAGTCTGCGCGGGCCTGAGAGGAGTTGGTCTTGTTGTTCAGCACCCGCATGCCAGTCGCACGGGAGTAGTCCTCTCATCCAGCTCAGGAAGAGGCGCGGCAACTCGCACGAACGCGCCTCCGCCCCGATGGTCACATTGACCCCGCCCTCCAACTCGAAGACCAGCTCCTGAAAACGAGACGCTGAAAAGCCGCCGGCACAAGCGCCCGGCGTCTTGAGGCAACTGCAAGATGTTGACATGAGGCCAAAACCAGCACGTGCACGGCGTGCACGGCCAAGGTTTCGCCGGAGGCATCGAGATGGCATCGAAATGGCATCGGGCAACATGGCGCAGGACTCCCGGAGGCCTCGAAATCGCCATCGGCGCCCCTGCATCGAACACGGTTCGCAGCGTCCCCAGCCCCGGCCAGCCCTGCAGCCCAGCAGCCCAGCAGCCCAGCCAGCGCCAGCACGCTCAAGCCAGAAATTCAATGCACCAGGCAGTTCCAAAAGAAATCCCAAGCGCGGGTCAGGCAGCAGAAAACTTCATCTTGAGCTTAGAAAAGAGAGCCATCCCGTCGCGGCTCCACTCAGGTTGCAAAGACGCGGAGGCCACGTCCACCAGGCTCCATGCGAGAATTGGTAAGAAACAAAGAAAGTTGCCAATGATCCCTGCATGGCTCGTCCTTGTTTGGAAGGCTACTCTTGGGGGGAATTTAGTTTCAAGCAAAACCTCAAAGGACAGCCGGAATCCATTTTTTGGGGGGGGTCCTGCCACATCGACACTTTGACGAATCCAATGGCATGGATTCGAATCCGTCGAATCTATCCATTTCCCGTCCGGGCCGGGGAAGGTGCGGCAGTCGATCTCCGCTGGGTTCTCCGGCACCTCGCGGCACCATCGATTGTAACCATTCTGTTGGCGATGGTCAATTCTATCATAGCATCCTGCTTGATCATGTTTGTCAGAAATGCTCTGTTGCACTCATTTCGCTGTTTTACGGGTGGCTCGCCACTTTTTGCGAACGCCCCAAACGGTGGTGGCCTTCTCGGTCTTACTTTTCAACCAACCCCGAAAAGGGTGCCAACTCAAATAGCCACATGGATTCGAATCAATCGAAAGGGGGCTGGGGAAAAGTGGTGTGAAAAGAAGCTGAGCCACTCAAAAGCCAAGCCCCTCACCTTTCTGTCCCCCGCCTTCCGTGCCAGCAGCCAGTGCATGCGCTGCGTGACTGCCCGTGGGGCGCCAAGCAGAGAGGTGCCCGTGTCGGCGATCGCCACCTTCCGATCGGTCCGGAATCCAAATCGAGTGGTTAGCATCTATGGAGGGGTGAAGACCCCAATGTCTGTCAAAAGGGCAAGCATTTGGGGTGAAAAGCAGCCTCCAATTTCAGTCTTCCAACCACAAAGGGGAAACAGGTGACAAGGACGCTTGATGTCAAGTGCTTCCCTACCCAGAAAGCATGTCGCGAGCAGGCAGAGACCGCTCTCCCTGTAGATTGGTCAGTCATGACTACATTTCTCAAAGGCCATCATCAATCTCAAAACCAACCCAAACCCAACCAACCCCAGCCAAACCAAAACCCAACAAGCAACACCGAGCCCGCCGAAAGCCCAGCCAAGGTATGCTAGCCGGGTGGCGCAGCCGCCCTCCTCGCAGATCGGCAGGCGCTCCCCGGCGACCACCACCCCGAGCAGCCTCGAAACCATGAGTCGACATCTTTGAATGCCCCGTCTTACCCCATGGCAAGGCTACAACCTGGCTGTTTTTCTGAAAATAGGGACCCCTAACATGATTGGTTTCCCTTTCAAGACCACAAGGGGACACCAAGCCGACATGTCCAATGTGTGTGTGTGTGTGTTTCTTTTCTCAGGAAATCACTCCTTTTTCAGGTGAGGCTTCAAGAAAACACACAAAAGAATACCCACACGTTGGGGTGGCCGTTTTCCACCAGAGGGTCAAGTCCAAATCCAAACCACCAGTTTTGGACCCATCCACAATACACCTACCCAAGAGGACCCCCCAGTTGGATACAATCCCCTCAACCGACCAATTCACATAATATTTTTTCATCATTTCATAACAGAACCTCAACTCAAGATTTGATACATAAATTTTACAAATATTTTTCTAAATTTTCAAAAATATATTTTTCCAAAATCCCAAATTCCCAAAATATATTTTTCCAAAATCCCAAAATATAAAATCCCCTCAACCGACCAATTCACATAATATGTGTTCATCATTTCATAACAGAACCTCAACTCAAGATTTGATGCATAAATTTTGTAAATATTTTTCTAAATTCCCAAAATATATTTTTCCAAAATCCCAAATCCCAAAATCCCCATAATTTCAAAACATAAATCTTACAATGTTTTTATTGTAAGGTTTATGGTGTAATTTATAATTTCAGTTCAGGATAATAATTTAATTGACAAATCTCATTTATTTCATACATCATTTTAAAAATAATACTAATATCTCTCACTGTGTTTTTAACATTAAACTTTATATAAATTTCAATATAATATTTGATATATTCTTTGATATCATCTCCTTTCTTTTGACTATGACATAACATCCTTAATATATCATAAATCATTTCATATTTTTTCTTACTGATTTTAAGAAACTGTTTAACATAAACGTAAGGTGGTAATTTATACACAGTTAAAAATATCAAAATGTCATCTTCTACATTTCTACTATGTCTTCCTTTTAATCTCAACAAACATTTGATTATAGCTTGGTTATCTCTCCAGGTTTTACAATTTTCACATACATCTTCTTCACCCATTGAATAATCAATAATATTATTTATTATTCCATTAGGTAAATTTAATTTATACAATTCCATATTTTCCTTTTTAAAGTGGCAACAATCATAGCATTTCTTATTAATATACTTATTGATTTCAATACCGTTCATTTCTTCACTATTAATATGGGGTGTTTTTTCTTTAGGACTATTTCGCCTAAAACTAAATTATGAATTAACATTATTTTTAATAACAAATCACAGAATCTCAAAACATAAATCTTACAATAAACTTAAATTGTAAGGTTTATGGTGCAATTTATAATTTCAGTTCAGGATAATAATTTAATTGATGACTATTAAGTTGTGTATATATCTTACTTCTTTCATGCATCATTTTTAAAATAATATTAATATCTCTCACTGTATTTTTGACATTAAACTTTTTGCTTTCAATTTCTGATTTAATGTCTTCTTTTACATCTTCTCCTTCTCTTCTTCTACGATATACCAATATCCATAAAATGTGGTTAATCAGTTCATACTTTTTCTTACTGATTTTAAGAAATGCTCTAACATAACTATATGATGGTCTTTCATACACAGTTACAAATATTATAATGTCGTCTTCAACATTTGTTTTAAGACACCTTTTATCGTTTAAATTACATTTGATTAATTCTTGATAAAACCTCCAATGTTTACAAATTTTACATGTGTCTTCGTCTAAAGCATAATCAATAATATTATTTATTATTCCATTAGGTAAATTTAATTTATACAATTCCATATTTTCCTTTTTAAAGTGGCAACAGTCGTAGCATTTCTTATTAATATACTTATTGATTTCAATACCGTTCATTTCTTCACTATTAATATAAGGTGTTTTTTCTTTAGGACTATTTCGCCTAAAACTAAATTATTAATTTAATTCTTTCTATTATTTTGTCACATGTTGTTTCATTATAAAAATTATTGTTTATTTGTTTTCTAAACATTCCCATTATTCCAATCGCACGTTTTATTGTATATCTAAGTTCGTGAGTTTTATACTCATCATTTAAAAACTCATTTAAAAATCAAACAATACAACATATTTTAAACGTTTAATATTAAAAGACATATTGTATAATTGTTTTACAATACTATAATACTTAAAAATAAAATCATTATTATATCCTTCGTCGTTACATTCTAATAAATTATCAAATCCTTCTATAGTTAAGAAATTATTCATTTCAATAAATACAAATATTTCTAAATCATCATCAATAGTTTCATTATTTATAATATCAATATCCTTGTTATTCATATCATCATTTTTTTATAATTCTATTGCAATTATTGCATTTTTTATATATTGACAAATATTATTACAAACGCCATTTGCAAAACCGCGTTCAATTGGTAATTTTAGCATTTCGCAGTCATCGCATTTATAACTCATAAATTTGTCTTTCAATATATTTTTAGCATTGATACCGACTGTATCACTCATTTTACTATAATATATTAAGTTATTATTTCTTCAAGTCATTTTGAAATCATAAATCTTACAATGTTTTTTTATTGTAAGGTTTATGGATTAAAATAATGGTCAGGCAATATGTCTTCAAATATGTAATCTACATATTTATCTATATCACCAATGTATATATATTTGATATTGTTTTTTCCTATTATTGAATAAATATATTCCCAAAAGAATAAATACAACAATAGACATACTTTATATTTAGTGTTGTAGTAATACCATATACTATATTTAGTTGCTCTAAATTCGTTCAAGACTTCGTTTATTTTATCTTTGTCTAATAAATGCCAGTCAATCCATTCAAACAAATAACGGTATTTTTTGACAAATGCTTTGTATGGTTTAATTGCGTTTATTCCTCCAAACCTCCTAATTAAATCTATATTACTAAAGAATTCATCAATTTCATTTTCATATGACTTTCTGGAAATCTTCTGGTAAAAGTGTATAGGAAATCTTGCTTGGTGTCGCATAAAGAATTTTAACTGTAATTGAAACTTTGTATATCCCTTATCCTTATGTTCTTCAAGAAAAACTTTTCAAGGTCTCTTGTTATACAGCATTGATTGCAGTATACATTATATTCACTTATTTTATTACATAGATTAGCAGGTAATAACTTATACAATGTTATATTAACATCATTCCTTTTAGTTGTACAACATTCGCAATTTGAATAATTAAATAACATTTCACTAATATTATAAGGCGTTTTTTCTGTAACTGTATTTCGTTTAATATTAAACTTTCAATAATTCGTGTCTCAAATAAGGACTAGTTTTTCCTTCCAAATGAAAGTAAGATTGTCCTAATTTACTATCAATTGATTTTACTTTAAATACTTCTTTTAACCAATGACTGGTATGTGCCTTTTCGCTTATGCCTTTCTTTCTCATTATTTTTACATTACTACCCACTGACAACTCAGGGTATTTTCTAGTATTTCTTGCTTGCATTGTAATATTCATTTTTACTTCAAATTCATTCTTTTTCATTCTTGCGTCCTTCGGTGTAAATTTAGTTGCGGAATGCACCATCTTATTATTGTAAGTTAATAATATTTCAAAAATATAATCCGTCCATTGGATATTCTGCTTTCCATTTTTCTTGTCCGCTTCAACTCGTTTAAACAGTTGATCTTTAAAAGTCTGAATTCCACGCTCCGCAAATGCTGGATGACCTCTAGTTCTATGTAATTCAATTTTCTCCTCCTTCAAATAATCTAATACTGATTGATTAAAAAAACTGCCTTCCTCGTCGGTATAAATTAATTTCGGTTTGCCACCCATCTTATTGATATTCTCCATCATTCCTGCTAAAATGTCTGGCGGTTGCTTTGACTTGATAGGCACGATATGCATATATTTGCTAAATATATCAATGCATATCATACCAATTTTAAATGTTTGATTTTCCAAATCATTTTTAGAAATGAAAAACATATCAACTTGAAATTCCCAGAAACTATGCGGAGCAATAAACTATTTTCACCTCTCATCTTTCTTTTTTCTTCTACATTCTTACTAAAGAATTCATTAATATCGTTTATTGTAATACTACTATCTTTTTGCTTAGCATCCTTGAGGGTTGTTTGTTTTGAACCATAACCGCTTCTATCATAATATACACTCTTAATAATTTCTTGTGTTGAACTCATTAATTAAGTTAATAAAATAATTTTGAAAAACTCATTTTCAAAATTATTCATGACGCACTGCAATTGCAATAGACACAAAAGGCAGTGCAGTTTTCAACTGTGTGGCATAACTCATTATCACAACGTTGAGCAGTGAAGTTAGAACTTATTTTTCCTCCTCTTGTATCTAGATTAAATTTAATTCCGCAGTTTTGGCAACAGGATTTGAAGTATTTTAAGCACCAGTTTTCGTCAATGTATTGCTCTTCGTCTATTTCTCTTTTTGCTACTCTATCTTGCTGTTTATATCCTTCAACTTTGTTTTTAAAATAGTTGATTACCAAACTCTTGAACATATCTTCTTCGCATTCCTTGTTTTTGAAGAAATAGACATTGTTAAAATCACGGCACCGAGTGATACTGCACCACAACCATTCCCTACAAACTAAATAATCTTTGTTCCATTCGTGAATGGTCATATTATCACTGATTGATGTCCCCTGTCTGCTATGAGTGGTAGCACAGTAGGCATATCTAAAATGCTTATCTACAATATCAATGTCAAGTGTTCTAATGTTCTCTGCATCCTTAATATCTTGTATTGTTATCTTGTATCCTTCGTTATTAACAACCTTCCACCTAATATTAACATTCAGTTTTCCTTCCTTGTCCTTTTTGTAAAGTCTGCATATTAAGATTTCTCCAATTTCATATGTGCATGTTTTACCTAATCTTTTTCTAATCTCATTTGATACTGCCTCGCATCTTATATTTGTATATGCTATGTTGTTCCTGCTTTTCATAACATTTTTAGTAAATTGAAATGCTTAACTATCCATTCTTCAACTGCCATCTTTTTAATCCAAAAGTCATCATAGATTTCATTCAGTTTCTTTCTGTTTCTTTCTCCTTCTTCTGTATCCTTACCACCTACTCGCTTACATATCTTTAAAAATATATTATATTCAAAAATAATGTCAATACATTTGTCAATGTATTCGCCTGCGTTTTGAGTATTAGTGAAAGGTTCAATCGGTGGCAGTTGCTTGACATCACCGGCACCTATAATTACGATGTCAGGATTGTTATTTGCAAACACCCTTATTTTGTTCAATATGTAAGGACTGGACATATAAATCTCATCAAACACTATACATTGAAAATCTGAATAATCAAACTTTGGTAGGTCATCCCCTTTATCAACTGGAATACTAAAGAATGTATTTACTGTCACCGCTTCGCATTCAATCTCTTGTTTTAACATATTTTGAGGCACTACAAAAAGTGTATTGTATCCTAATTTTTCCATATACTTGCCTATAAAACTCTTACCGCTCCCAGCAAATCTTGCTCTAATCATAACTCTTCTTATTTCAATAATCTTATTACAGATGCTTTCAACATCCCACTCATCTTCAATCGGTATTGTTTCATTCTGAAAAGTTGGTATTTTTACTAACTCATTAAATTTCCAATTGTAATCAGTTTCCAGTTCATAGACTTTATTATTTTCTACTCTCCAGCCTCCAATATCATTATGAAAATCTAACAACTTCTTTGCCTTCCTTACATCTTTCTTTGCAATATGAAAGGCATCGGTTTTCACCGCATAAACTTTAATACTATTTGCTTTCAGTTTTTCGTATGCTTCATACATGTTAAAATTATGACCTTGTAATAATAATTCTTTAATATACCTAAATCCGTTCATTAGTTTTCTTTGGTCGGTAAGACAAACAACATAATATTTGGCAGTCTTACTTATCTTTTCAGTTTCCCTATATTTCTCACCCCGTTCGCTGTAATAAGTCTTGCCGTCTTCAACTTTGCAATCGATACCAAATTCGGGAAATGTCATACTACCATTTACATGTTGGAAGTATGGTCTCTCATCTTCGGAGAGTTCAATACTCCACTCATCATCGTTTAATAGTTGCCATTTATTAAAACACTCATATTCTTCATCGTCCAAAACATACAGTCTGCCTCCATGGGTTCTTTGATGATGTAAAGCATGTCCTACATTGTCAAAGATCCTACTCACTGACTTTCTGTTATATGATTTTTCCATTAGTCCAAAAGTAATATTTGCTATTGTCTTCTTGATTTTGTTGTTTTGCTCCTCGTCAGCACTGATGTTTGATTTAAACAATTCGCCTATCGCTTTCTTGTATTTTACCTTCAACACTTGTGACGGTGTTTTATAATATAGTATTTTCATCACAACGCCTCTTTTAACCAATTCTTTTAAGTATTTACCATACACCAGATTAAATTTTTTGTTAAAAAAGATGTTGCCCTGATTTGCTTGAACATAATACAGTGTGTAATTGTTAAATCTGTTGAAATCGCAAGTGTGATCGTAAGGTTTCCACACATCAAACTCTTTAAAAACCGGGATATAATTAATCTTGCTTCCTTGATGTGTAAATGCTTTACATGTGTCAATGCTACATCTTTCATCGGTTTCTACTTCCTTACCTACATTGCTTCTCATCATGCCGTGTGCTACAATTGTTCTGCATTCATCCAAAATCTGGACATCAACTTCATTATAATAACTCTTGTAGTTTTCGCACAACAATTTTCTGTTAAATTTAAACATTTCTTCACTGATGTTATTATACACTTCTTCTTCGTCAACTGCGATGTCCTCGTCAATTCTGTCTCTGTCAAAATTCTGGTTTACTATTGAATAATAAACTTTCTTTTGCTTCTTTCCTATTTGATGCGTAAAATCCATTTTGACTTCAGTTGTCCTACCTGCAGTGTATCCTATTTGTGGTTCATATCCTATCTGCTTGAGTTCAAAAACTGCCTTGTCTAAATCATTGTCTTTCAATATCAACTTGTATTCATCTTCCTCATTGAGTTTTAATATGTCGTCCAAATTTTCAATCATCTTATATTTGATGGGTGTCTCCCTGCTACTGATGTAATAATTGCTATGGATTTTAAGTTTATGGACGTCTTCTACATTAGGGGTTGCTTTAAGACTTTTCATGTCGTGGTTCAATGTGTAAATATGACTGTTCTTTACTAAACCGTTAAAAGTAATCATTTTTTTGCTGTAGAAGTCTTTTGGATCATGCTTGTAAATCAATTTGCTGTCAATGTCGTAAATTCTTGCTTTGATGTCAAACTGTTTAAACACAGCATCCATTTGCATGATTGAAGCACCGTGCTTTTTGAAGTTTTCATCGCTTTTGTTGATGATTTCTAATATCCTCTCTCTGGTTAAATTCTTCTTTTTGGTTCTTTTGTGCCTCATCAGCGTGTCCGCGTAGTGTTCCATCAACGTATTAATCCAGCACTCATTTTCAATATGCTCACCTTTTTTTATTGCTTCCTTCAATGTTAAGCAGTCAGGGTTCAATTCGGTTTGAATGTATCTATGATGAATACTTATGTTATGTTTAGCGTCGGTGAGTTCATCATCAAAAATATCATAATCTACTGCGTCCTCATCAACTAAGTCGGCACTTTCTATTTTGATGCAATCAAGGTAGTTATAAACCTCGCCATCTGTAAAACTCTTAAACGCTGGGTCGCTTCTCATCACTGCCACCAGTTTATGAAACTTATGTTTATCAAAATGCTTTGTAATTTTAACATTAACAGCATTAGTAATAAACTCCCACTGTGCTTTTACGTTGCCTGCCCTTTTAACGTTAGGATATAGCAACGGGTAGTATTTAATACCATTCAATCTAAAAAAACCGGATTTTGTAGCGCGTCCTTCGTCTTTAGTAAAAAGAATATATTTAATAACAATCGTTTTTCTGTCCTTCGTTATGTTGTCTCTATACATCCTTTGAATTCTTCGTAAGGGTGTTTTTTCATTAATTCTTCTCCTGATTGTTGCTAGTTTCTTGCCTCTGACTGCCTTTTCAGTTGTTGGTTTCATTCTCTCGCCTATGGGTGCTATGTTTTGGTATTTGGCAACTGCCTTTTCATATTGCTTCAGTCCTTTCTTCAATTCCTTGTCGTTTGTTGCAATGATGCCATTGATTAATTTGTTTGCCGTGTCAAATTGAACAATTTTGCGGTCTTCATAAAAATCAATGATGGTATTGACTTTCTGTAGGGTTTGAGCGGTAATACTGCCCCTTTTCCTGTCTCTTGTGTTTTTTAGGTCTTGAATGTTTGTATCTATACGTTTTTTTGTCATAAATTAGTCTATATATTAATAATAGTTAATATGTCCTTAAGTGTCTTTCGTATTACTCTTTTATTCGCCTTATTGAATTTATATTAATTCATATTTTGCCTTAATATACTTAAAGAAATACTACCATAATATATTAAGATAAAAATGAGCACTAAAAATATTGATGACTTGACAATTGATGAGATTAAGGAACAGATGGCTTTATTCACCAGATTATATTATAAGAAGAAAAAGGTAGAAGACCCTGAATTTCTTGAAAGAAAAAGGGCACTTGACCGACAAAGGTATCATAGAAAAAAGGAAGAGGAAGGAACAGTAAATCAACCTCCTAAAAATGACTACAACAGAAAATACAAAGGCAATAATTTGATCCTAGTTTCTACCCCTGAAAAATGATATTTTAAAGTAAGTATTTTAAAATATGATTTTATTTTCATGATGGTTTTAACTCTATGTCTTTCATATTTGTTTATTTTAGATTTTGCTTTTCTTTATTCTTATCTTTATCCTTATCTTCTTCATCGGTTTCAGCATCAGTAGGAATAGGAATGTCGGTCGGCGGTGCTATTTCATAATTAACATTTTCTTCTGATGACGCCTCGCCAGAGGCTCGCGAGCTTCGCGACGACGTTGAATTAACGTATGTGTTGAAGAACTATTAACAGTGATAGGTGGAGAACTATTAACGCTAACAGGGGGAGAAGTGTTTAACTCAACTTCTTCATCAGTATTATTACTTAACCAATTCATAATACCATTAGTAATATCAAAAGTTGTAATTAGTGAATTTCCTATAATGTATGCTGTCAATTCAGTAATTTGTAGAGTGGTTAATGTAGTTTGATAAGTTATATGTATTATTATTTCTGCTACACTAAAACCCGACCTTAACATAAATTCTATAATCCTAATCAGGTTTAAACTTTTCTTTTTGTTTCCGTTATCATCATCGTCGTCGTCGTCTGGTTCATCTGCATCATCACCATCTTGAATAGGTTTGAATAAGGATGCTTGTACTTCTGCCTCTGCCCTATTCTTAAGATTACTTTTAAAACTCTTTGAAAATCCGTCTGAAATCAAACCTGTATAATCAATGTCATCAGTTTGTGTTTCTTTATCATTTGGTAGGTCTGTTTGTGTTTCTTTGATTTCTCTGATAGGAAACTGTGTTGCTTTGTCAAGTGTCATTACCGGGAACATATCAGTATCATATTTATTATTGTTTAAACTCATATATTTCTTGTTAATGCCATAATTCGTTAAATCAACTTCATTCATTAATAAATATACTCTCCGTTTTTCTGGGATGGTTGTTATTATCAGTCTGTGTGTCATCGCTTCTTTAAGCATTTCATCAAAGGTTTTCCTTCTTCTCAATCCATAATATTTAGTATTACTCATTATTAAATATTATAGATTAATTATTGTTAATCACGTGTTTGACCCGATGAAGACGCCTTTTCTTCTTTCATATACTTATTATATACATGCTTTTTGTAAAAATCTATCAATTTGGTTTTGTTTTCCTGTTTTTTAACGTTGGTTTCACTTTCAATCAATTCGCTAAATAAGTTGTTGAATTCTATGTATATATCATCTTTCATTAATCCGACATTATATATTTTATCAATGATGCGTTTCATTTCCATTGGAACATTTGCTAAATATAAGGGTGTATTTCCTCTGATTTCATCTATGAAATCTTCAACTTTACTTAGGTCATCATCGACGTCTTTACCCTCTTTCTCTTCTTCATCAACAATAGGGTCGTGTTCTGGTTCTTCTTCTTCTCCTTCTTCTTGATTTGACGCCATTGAATGGACTTTCACACCTTCTGGTATTGATTGTCTTGATACAGCACTTGCCATTTCATCGTGTTGTCCAAACATAAGTCTCATTCTTTCTTCAAATTCTTCTTTCTGTCTGTTCACTTCCATTAACCTTTCGTCTACGAATGTCATTTGTTGTTTGAATGTGTCACCAATTTCATCAAATATTCCTCTACCTGACGATGCTTCCTTCTTAACTTCTTCTCTTCTGCTCAATTCTTCTTTCTTTTGAATATCCAAAGCATCTTTATTATCAAACTGACTACCATATTGATTTAACCTGTATCTTGTTGCCCTTCTGTCTATCACATTTTCAATTGATGGTCTATTCTCATCTTCTACTAATGTTTCTTTTAACAACTCGTCATAAGAAGGTCTCAAATGTAATTGTGATTTTAACGAACCTACTTTTACTGATCCTACTGTATTCAATCTATTTATTGATTTAATCATATTATATGTATTATTTAGATAATTTATTTATCTAAATAATAAATAAGTTAATCTGAAATATTCTTAATCATTTCTTCTAAATGGTTCTTTCTTGCTTTTAGTTGTTCTGTTGTTTGTATTCCATCGGGTGAGCGTGAGTTTTCCAATATTTTTCTTATTCTGTCTAATTCCTTTCTATAACTTTCCGTTCTGTTGCTTTCTGCTAAATCGTTTCTGTATTTTATCAATGCTCCTTGTGTTTGTCTTGCTTCTATATTATCTTTCATTTGTTTAAAATAATTCATTCTTGAAGCAACGCCCCATAAGTCATTAGTATCATATACTCTTTCAACTTGTGGTGCCCTTTTAAATTCTACATTTCTATGACTTCTCATAAGCATGATTAATATATAATATAATTAGATTATTATTTAAAACATTGATGAAGATAATTTGTTTATTTTTTCTTGTTTATCTTGTTTTTTCTTTTGTTTAAGTTCTTCATAATGTTGGCTTAATAGTTCTGTTGCCGTGGGTTTCTTAATAGTTTCTTTAATCACTTCTTGTTTAATCTCATTCTTAATTTCTTCTTTTACTTCTGGTTGTATCTTTCTAATATTCTTTTGTGGATTAACTGGTAGCATCTCGGTTTTTGCCCCTTTACAATTTTTAGGATGTGAGTGTCTCAAACTTTTCAATGTCATCTTTTTAGAGCATTGTTCACATTCTACTAATTCAACTTCTTTTTTAGTTCTTGGTAATTCTTTTGCTTTCGCTTTTGGTTCAGGAGTGACTTCTTCAGGTTTAACTTCTGCTGGCGTTGGTTCTTCATTAACTGTTTCATTTTGTTCAACGACTTCATTATTTGTAGGTGTCTCGTCTGTTTTAGTATCATTATTAACATCTACTACCTCAATGCTTGTCATATAATATATTCTATATATTTTCTATATGGAATATATATATATATTATTTAAATAATATCGCTTTTCACAAACAATAATGACAGCGATACATTTACTCCGTTTAAATTAATTTCGTTCCCTGCCGAATTAGAAATCCAAAAATCCAATTGTTTAAAGGTTCTATTAGATACATCTAAATAGTCCAAAGCATTTACTCCGTCACCATCAAAAATAATTCCCGCATGTGGTGCTGTGACTGGTACTTTCTTAACAACTGTGCTATCGCCCGTTCTTAAATTTACTTGATTGTAATTAGACAATTGAGAAGAATGAATATAAATATTTCTAATGGGTTGAAGATTAACGAAACCAGAAACATAAGCATTACCATATTGATAAACATTCATTTGATAATTTCCTAAAACTTCATTAACAGACTTTAAATCATTAGCATCAAAACTTCCAATCCAAATATAACTTTCATATATTATCTTCATTTGTTCATCAGTTAATACTGCAAATTGTCTATCGGCATAGTTTGAAGAAATCGTTATTTTATTAGTTTTTACACTGTAAGTAACTTCATAAGTATTTGAGAAATTGACATTATCAACAATACCGTTAATTTTTGATTTTAATTCTGTTGCCAGTTCTGTGCCAGTATATACTCCTTCTGCTAGCGCAACAGCAATCCAATGAACATTTGTATTATCTTCATCTGGAACTAACGGAGAAGAATAAAAGTATAGTATATTATTTAATCCTGACTGTATTGAATACCAAGAGTTAGGCAATGTTACTTCGTGAATGTAGCAATGAACCCCGTTGTCCGTTTGTAATGTTTCCGGCAATTCAACTCTAAAATTTGATGATGTGCCTCTAATTCTATGGGCACTGTCAATATAAACTTTTTTGTATGTCAACATAATATATTTTAGTTAGAAAATAAGTTTTCTAATTAACAATTATTATGTTGCTTAGGACTACGTCGTAAGTCAACTTTTCTATATGAAAAGTTGCTTAGAGCAAAGCTGTAAGTCAGCATTATTAACTAATTGAGAAATTAATTTATATCTTTATTTATATGATTAATAATAAAAAGTTAATATATGAAATGAAGCATGGGAAAATTAAACATTATCAACCTTATAAAAAAAACAACTAAAATAACTGATGTTATGAAACAAACTGACAAAATATTGAACGATTTTTATCCTAATTCTAATTTAACTGATGCACAAGGGTTGAGTAGAGCATATGGCAATGGTAAAGGTTTTTATATTGATGGTGATAAAATGTATGTAAGCGGAACATTTGGAAAAGGAACGTTTGGAGGTGCTGTTAATGACATTCTGGCAGATGTAGGACTTCCCTTTAAAATGACAAAATATTCACAACGATATAAAGACACATCAACAGCATTGGATGAAAACAATGAAGTTAAACATCTTATAACACATAGTCTCGGTTCAAGTGTAGGGGCACAGATAACAAAAGATTATCCTGAAAGAGAATTAACTTTAACCACTTATGGAGCGCCGTTTATATCGCGAAGGTCTAAAATTACCGATGATTATATTAATTTTAGAAGTATCATAGACCCTGTCAGTATTGCTGACCGTGGCGCTATAACTGTTTATACTGGTTCATTAAATCCATTTACTAACCACGATTACATAACTGGATACGGAGACCAAGGCAAAGATGTTTCAAGAAGCATTGAGCCAGTAAAGGAGATATTATAAATAATCTAAATTATATTAATGATACAACATAAGAAATATGACAATGAAACAACAGATGATATGATTAAGAATGAAAATAAAAAGTATAAGAAAAGTTCATATGATGAAATTAGAGAGATTGTTTTAGAGAAAGAAAAAGGCAATAATCCAGTTGAAGATAAGATTAAGAAAAAGAAATGAAAATATTTAAAAATCATAATTCTAATCAAAAGGATTACGCTAAATTATTTAATTTAGTTTAGATTATTTCTAAATTAAATTATATATAGTAATGGAAACTTTTAGTGCTGAAGATATTCTAATTGACAACCTCTCATTCAAATTAAATAAAGGGGCAAGTTATATCAATGAGCGCCGTAGCGTTTCATTCTTCCCATCAGGTTCAAATATTTATAAACCTTCGTCTGGAAATCGTGTATTGAAAATCGCATTAAATGCAGAAGATAATAGTTGGTTAGACCCTCAATCGGTAATGGTGTTTTTCAATGTTTCGAACAAGGAAAATACAAGCAACAAACGGTTACGACCTCTATCTCCTGCTTACTGCTTTTTCAGAAGAGCAAGACTAATTGCTGGTAATCAACTTGTTGAAGACATTGACTATTACAATAGAAACCATCACATGATGAGTTGTTTGATGTCAAAAGGAGCAAGGGACAATGAAGACGCGCAAAGTTTTGGATATAGATACGATGACGATTTGGCACAACGTTTTGCTGACCCTACAACTGGCACTATTGGAAAAACTTATAATGCTCAAACAATCCCGGGCTTTACGTCTGAAATGGTTGTTGGATTTAAACCTATGCTTGGTTTATTTAACCAGTTTAAGTATATTCCATTAAAAGCGTGTCCTCTCGTTTTAGAACTTGAACTTGTCAGTAATTTCACCGATTGTATTGTTTCACCTGATGTTACTACTGATTTCCCCGCAAGTGAGAGCGCGCCTAACACACATCTAAGCACAAGCGGAGAATACGAACTTAATAATTGCTTCCTTCAATGTGATGTAGTAAGTTTGGATAATGATTTACACAATCGTTACGTTTCACATTTACTTGATGGAAAAGAATTACCTATCACATATAATCGAAGGAAGTTTAGAAGTCTAACTTCCGACAATATCGACAACTCAAGCAGAGCAGTGCAGAGCGAGAGATAGAGAGAGAGAGAGAGAAGAAGAGATGAAGAAGCGATGAAGAAAGATGAAGAAGCGATGAAGACAGATGAAGCATGGTGTGCGAAATGTTAGAAAGGTCGCGAAATGCTGTATTTTTCAATGTTTTGAGCCTCCAGACGGCCCAGAAGTTACTTCGGTAAAGCGGCGGGTGCGGAGCCTTTGGTCGGAATTGCTGGCAATAAATCGCACGCGGCCTGCGCGCGGTGCACATTTGGAAGTCAAAATCGTAAAAACACTACATGCTCGGGCTACTTTTGGAAGCTCCAACTTTCAAAAATCGCACGCGGCCTGCGCGCGGTGCACATTTGGAAGTCAAAATCGAAAAAACCTGAGAGGGTCGGGCTACTTTTGGAAGCTCCAACTTTCAAAAATCGCACGCGGCCTGCGCGCGGTGCGCGTTTTTAAGATGCAATGTAGCTTGACAGCGGTAAAACGCATTGGAATGGCAACGCGCAAGGCTTTTATCTAACTTGGAAAAATGCGTGGCGCCTGCGCGCGGTGCGCGTTTTTGAAGATGCAATGTAGCTTGACAGTGGTAAAACACATTGGAATGGCAACGCGCAAGGCTTTCATCCAATTTGGAAAAAATGCGTGGCGCTTGCGCGCGGTGCGCATTTCTAAGATGGAATGCAGCTTGGCAGTGGTAAAACGCATTGGAATGGCGACGCGCAAGGCATCCTACGCTGCCCTGTTGAGTTAGTCGCGCTCTAAATAGATAGACAGACAGACAGATAGATAGATAGATAGATAGATAGAAAGCTGGAAAGATAGAGAGACAAGTAGACAGATAGATAGAGAGGTAGACAGGCAGATAGATAGGTAGATAGACAGATAGATAGATAGATAGGGAGGTAATGTCGCTGTGACCGTGTGGCGTTTCGGCTCTGTCTTGTCAGTTGCGCCGCGTATGTCATGTTTGTTCAATGTCCCGGTTTTCGTCACCAGCATCACTAGCATCACCACCACCACTGTTCATGTTTGTTCATGTCCCGGCTTCAATCGCGGAGCGGCAACTCACATCACCACCACCACTACCACCACTACACTTTCACCAGCACTCCCACCAGCACCACACACAGGCCGAGAACATGTTAATGTTCTAGTTTGTTGTTTGTCACCAGCCGACCTACCAGCATCACGCTCAGGCGGACAACCTCTTGATGATTTTTTTTTAGTTTGTGTTCCCACAGAACGCATATACTTCCACAGACACATGCCAGTGACATCGTTTCCTTGTGTATCCCGCACGGTGGAGCGCGTCTTTTCTGACCGCTCCGGACGCCATGGCAGACGCATTTGATAAGACGGTGGCGTTTTTGGCAGCCTACTCGCAGGAGCTTGTGCAAATGAAGAAGCCGACGCTTACAGCTTTGCTCAACAGCAAGCGGCGCAGTCAGGTACCAGAGTGGGAGCGAGCCAGAAATTTCTGCAGACAAAAACTTTCAAGCTTGGAGCCAGCTCAGCAGCAGATTTTGGAAGACTGGGAGTTTGTGCTTTGTGACAAGTCCACGTTGGAGGCTGCGCCTTTTCTGGCCGGCCTTCAACGCTGCTTTTGCCGCGTGGAGGCATTTTTGACAGAGACGGCAGAGGCGATAAGATACTCAAGCAAGCCAAGCTTGCTGGCAGCTTTGTCGACACATGCAGGAATTTCAAATGTCGAGCTTTTGCCGTGTTTTCCTGCTGCGCTATAGCGACCGCTTGGCGTCTGCGGAAAAGGATTTTTTGCTTGCAAAGGAAGCTGAGTTGTGTCAAGTGAGTGCTGCGGCAAAAGAAGCTGCAGCATCGCGTCGTGCTCCTGCCTTTGTCGAAGTGCAAGCCTTCTTCGCTCAGAATGCTGTTGAAATTGCTCAGCTACAGAAGCAAAGCTTGTCAGCTGTTGTCAGCAGCAACCGCGCGAATTCCGACACACGTTGGAAGCAAGCTAAGAATGTCTTCGACAGGCACGTGGCATTGTTGAATGCCGACCAGAAAGAGCATTTAGAAGACTGGGAGTTTGTGCTTTGTGACAAGTCCAAGTTGGAGGCTGCGCCTTTTCTGGCCGGCCTTCAACGAAGCTTTGCAAGGCTGAGTGCTTTTGTCCAAGCTTACTCTGCCGTGCTGCGAGCTCAAGAAAAGAGCTCCCTGGTGAAGGCATTGCAAAGCGACCAGGGAGCTGATGTAAGCTCTTCCTTTTGTGCTATGTTTCTCAAAAGATACAGACAGCATCTGTCGCCGGAGCAAGAAGCACTCGTGCAAGGCTGGGAGCGTGACTTGTGTGTCTCCGAAACCGCTCTGGTCGAAAAGTTTTTGACTATGCTTCAGCAAAGTAAGGCCGAGCTGCAGGCACTGCGAGCTACTTGTGCCGAGGAGCTGTTCAGCGGCCATGGCAAGAAAGCCGATGATGATTTTCGCTTCGGCTATGATTTCCTCCGGAGAACTTGGTGCCATCTGTCCCTGGTGGACCAAGAGCGTGTTCGCAGGGCGCTGCAGCCGCTTCTCATCGAAGTGGAACACATGCCATTAAAGGCATGGCATGAGCCAAAGCTGCACGCCAGTGAGACAGTTTTAGGGGACCACTTGCCGCGGCCTCGGCTGCCAAAGAGCTTACGGCAGTTGTACGGCAACAGCATGGACGCCGAAGCCCGCATAATGCCGTTTTTCCACCGTGTGCATGAGGTGGACTCCTACATGCTGAGCATGGAGTTTCAGGACTGCCATTACTGCAAGGAAGGCTGGTTCGGCATTGCCGCAGGCAAAGGCAAGAGCGGCCTGCCCGGAGGCTTCGAGACCCAAGCGTTTCAGAAGACCAACTTCTGTCGGGCACCTGAGGCCGATTGGCTGGAAGCCGGCAAGCCAATCTGTGAGAACTGCTTGCACGAAGCCAAGGAACGTGCCAAGGCGATGTTGCCCAAGGAGCCGTTCCGCTTGACGGCGGCCAACCACGCAGATCCGGGAGAGACTCTCCCGGAGATCGATGCCCTGACTTTCTTCGAGGAAGAGATCCTGTCCCCGATCCAGCACTTGGTGCGGATCTTTACGCTGTACGGGGGCCAGTGTGAGCTGCGAGGCCACGTGGGCAACCTTTTTCAAAACGGCCCGCAGTTCGTGCGAGACATTCCTGCTGCAGTTGGAGACATGAAAATGCTCCTGATACGCCGCTGCAGCAAGGATGTGCACAGGAAGCAGCGAGTACCTTTTCTGGTCTCGCGCCGGCGTCTCGAGCGTGCCCTGAACCGACTGTGCCGGCCAGTCCAAGATGGAGGCTCCGCGGCGTTGCGCCCGGGTGGCCTGACTCCCGAAGGATACTGCGGCTTCGTGAACCGTGCAAACTTGGAGCAGTACTCCAACACTGAAGAGGGAGCAGAGCCTGAGGGCTTGGAGGTGCAGGAAGTGCAGCAGCAGATCTGGCCCCAGATCGAAAAGAGGCTCTTTGCGATGTGGATTTCCAGCACTTTGTCTTTGCAGCTGGCCTCGCAAGTACGAGCTGACATGGTAATGATGATGTTTTCTACTTTTACGACGTGCAAAAGTTACACATGGTAAATTTCTCAGGGATTCAAGGTACACTTGACATTGTCGTCAAGTGGCGTCAGTCAGCTTCCAATTTTTCACACCGTTCCCCCCAAAAGAAGACAACGCACAACTCCAAAGCTGACTCTCCTTCCTGGCAGAGCCCGCTTCCTGGCAGAGTCACGAGCCGCCAGAGAGCGTCAGTGATGCTGACCGCATGGAGAAAACTTGGTGTAGCTTGAGACAAAAGCTCGACGAGCTGGACTTTGCAGCTGTCGGTGGCCCAGATGAGTTGGTCACCTCGACTCTCGTGGGGTACTTAGTCTCGCAGCAGCGGTGCGTCTTTTCTGACCGCCCTTTGACAGACCAGCCAAGCATGGGACACGACCAAGTTGAGCAAATTTTGCACGATGAGTTGACAGCCGTGCAAGAGCTGTCGGCCTGGGAGGAGCAGCCGCTGACTCCCGAAGGCTTTTGGTCTCCCGAAGACTTGGCGGGGCAGCAAACGCAGCAAGAGATGCAAGAGGATCTTTGGAATGCCTTGGGCGATGCACATCGCTCAAATGCGCTGGCCTCAGCCAGTCTTCAGCGCCACGGCGCAGGTCGTGTGGCAGGCCTGCCCATTGTGGATCCCCCCACAGCGCTGTCTCGCAACGTGCTCATCCGTGAGGATCACCCGTACTACATCGCTGCAGGGTTCCTCAAACTCTTTCCGCTGGGACAGGGGGACTACTGGGCCCTTGTTCAGGAGCGAGCGGAGAACCAGCAGCCGCTCTCTTTCTGGGAGTGGATCAAACACATGCTGCTGCGAGCCGACGGTCGCTTCCAAGCGCACCCGCGCTTTTACTTTTTTGCCTTGAACACGGCCCTGCGTAATAAGGCACTACGCTCAAGAACTTACTTTGTGAAGCGCCAAGTCGGCCTGAACACGAGTGCTTCGTACACCAACGAAGAGTTGATGAAGATGGGGAAAGCTCAGTTCACAAAGGTGATTGCTGCTTTCGAGCAAGCCATGATTGGCTCGGCGCAAGAGAAGCTGCAGCAGAGGAGCGATCTTGAAGCTTTGGTAGAGCAGATTGAACAAGAGACGCTCGAGCAGAAGGCAGAGCAAGTCTTGGAGGTGTGGCGCACAGCTGTCAGCGCCGAGAAAGAGGCATTGGCGCCTGACTCACCTGTGCAGCAGGCACTGAAGGAGCAATGCGTGGCTGCAGAGCATGCACTTGAGGCTGTTTTGGGAGCTTCCGCCGTGACCGAGACTGCGACTGCGCGTGTCTTTTCTGACCGCGTCGGCGACACAGCGCGCGTCTTTTCTGACCGCGCTGTGGATGCGTCTGCGCGTGTGTTTTCTGACCGTGTGGGCGACGCAGCGCGCGTCTTTCCTGACCGCGCCGTGACTGCGTCTACGCGCGTTTTTTCTGACCGGCGACGCAGCGCGCGTCCTTTCTAACCGCGCTGTGGATGCAGCTGCAGCCGAAGACCCAGAGCTGCGTGCCTTGTTGGAAAAGCTTCAGAACTCGCTGAGTTGCTTGCAAGCAGGGGGAGAAATTCCTTGCCACTTCACGACCTTGACGACTGCCATCTGCAGGACTTAGCGCAAATTTTGCAAAAGTACGACGCCGCCGTGACTCGGCGACGCCATGGTCGCTCCGACCCACTAGAGCCGGCAGAAAGGAAGCTGTCCCTGGACAGACGCTTGGTGTTGAAATATCCAGGGGTGGTAGCATGGTACACCGGCTACAAGATGGAACTCTTCTACACGCATGTCTTGAAGTACGAAGATGGAGAAGGCGTCTTCGAGTGGGGTGCCGGCGGCATCATGCACTTGCATTCCATCAATTTTGGCGCGCAGATGCCACGCGTGGACCCTGCAAGGGAGGAGTGGCGTTTGCCTAGAGAGCGTGCGCACTGCTGAAGAATTTGCCCGTGTGCACGAGGAATATGTCACGGACTGGAGCTTCGGCAAAGCGGAGAAATGGTCTCAGCAGGACATTGAAAATGCTCCTGCCGCAAAACGGCCGCAGACTCCCCCTTGCACTCGGATGCAGAGTCTGACGGATCCGAAGACTTGGAGCTATCCCGTGTCAAGGAGACTGCGCAGCCTGCGCGCAAGCGTGCGCGTTTGCAACCAGAAGCTGCGCCAGCAGCATCCCAGCAGGAGCCTCCTGGTGCGCCTTTTCTGGCCGCCAGGGAGCAGTTTTCCCAGCAAGCCTTGCCAGTGGATGCAGATTTTGCACGAGTGTTTCCTAGTCCCACTAGCATGGCGTACGTGAAAGACGGTGCCGGAAAGCGAAAAATTGTTTATTTGACTTGCCAAGAAAAGGCACTGTTGCAAGATTTGGAGGCACTTTTGGCACAAGCAGAGTGGCACCCCTGCCGCATAGGCACAGAGCAAAAGGCATTGCTCATGACCAACAATTGCCAGCTGGTCAGACGCGTGCGTCGAAAGTGGTATCGCAAACTTACAGAGAAGTGCAACATGCACGACCGACACAGTGGCCACGGTGTGGAGGTACCTCCGGTGTATGTGGAGGTGGCCATGGAGCAGGCAGCAGGGCAGCTTGAAGGCGACACTGGTCGGAGACTTCTCTCAGAAGAAGTCTTTGACCTTGCTGTAGGCAGCTTGAACTTGTTCCAGCAGCCCTTGCGCCAAGATGTTCGCGCCAGGATTGGCGAGTATGATGTGTTTTGCATGCAAGAGGTGACGCCCAGCACTCTTCCTGCTATCTTGTCTGCGGGCCGCGAGTTAGGTTACGATGTAGTGAGTCCCGCGCAGCGTGGCCACAGCACGCTGGAAGGCTTTGATGTGTGCATGCTCTTGCGCAACGCTACGGTGACGCGGCTTCGTGTGGGAGTCGTACCTTTGACAGCTGCAGGCGTCCGGCACTTACTGCATGTTCAAGTGCAGGTAACCAAAAACGGAGCATGCTTGGCGCTTGCCACTGCGCACTGCACCGCCAGCGCAGAGTTTGCAGCGCAGCGAGCCTCGGAAATGGAAGTAGTTTGGAATGCCCTGGAAGCTTTGCCGGTGGGGCTGCATTTTTGCCGGGGACACTAATACGCATGCCTCAGAGAAGATGCCTGAGCGCTATCAGGAGCGCTGGCAAGATGCTTGGGAGGCAGATGGTGCAGAGGTGACTTTGTCAGGCACTTGGTGTCACGACTGGATGGACACGTCCCATCCCAGTGTGCAAGCATGGCGCTTCGACCGTTGCTTTTTCTTGTCGCGCGCAATTCGCCGTGCAGTTCCGGAAGATGAGGGTGCGACTTTTCTGTCCGCCACTCAGCAGCCTCCTGGTGCGTCTCTTCTGTCCGCCAGTGAGAGCCAGCCCGGCGACCGTCCAGTGCCGAGGTCGGCGCGGCAGCAAACCGTACGGCTCCTCCAGGGCAGCTTTCAACGTGTTTGGGGAGTAGGCATGTCCGACCATGCCTGCATCAGCAGCCGCTTTCTTGTCCAGGCAGGCGCAGGTTTGGAAAATATGCCGCAAGCAGAGTACTTGCGCGTGGTGCGGCCCGGCCTGGGAAGCAAAGTGGCACGCCGTCCGGCAGAACATGAAAGCTGCGCTCGCAAGACGCAGACATATGCCTTTTGCAGCAGGAAAGACTACGAGAAGTCACGCATGCCGCCAGGCAAAGGGGTCATCTTGGAAGACCCCCGGCGTAAAGGGCTGTACCGCCTGTACGCCCGCAGGAACTGCCATCATGTCAACACGCATGATCCTTTGAAGGCCATGGGCTTGGTGGCAAACGTTGACGATCAGGTAGTGCTGACCATACAGGCAGCAGTTAACTACCTCGGCAAGCTTGGCAGGCTTGGCAGCGGCAAGCTTGGCAGCGGCCACACGGCCACCAGCCGGATCGGTGGCCTGCTAGATGATATACTGTGCCGCATGCGCGACGATGAGACCATGACTGTCACGTCGCTGCTATCGAAGCTATTCATCCATACGGCTGTGCCTGACCAGATTTGCTCACTGGAAGCATGGCACGTCTTGATGGACTTGCCGCGCGTGCTGTCCAGCCGATTTTGTGTGAATCTGAATGCCAAGGAGCAGCCTGTGGTCAAGGAGCTGCAAGCCATCCAAACTGGCACGGAGCAAACTACCGTGACTAAGCAAACTAAGGTAGACATTTATGCCAGCCGCTTGGAGAAGCTGCGTTTGGGTGGCGGCTTGTCCGTCGAAGCCGTGCGAAAAATGTCCTTGTCTCAGTTTGTTGGACGCATAGATCGTCGGGGCAGAAACTTGAGCTTGCGCAAAAAGCCCGCGATCGTCAAGGAGAAGCCTTACTTGAATCTAGACGGCCGCAGACCGAATGCTAGCGACATGGCGAGATATTGTCTGCGACTGCACAGGCCTTTTACAGCGGCAGAGGCAGATCCCAGAGAGCTGTCGCATCGTGAGGCCATAGAGCAATTGCATGCGTTTGTGGCCTCCAATCAGTGCCCTTTCTGGCTGAAGAAGCGCTTTGCTCAGCAGAATAAAGCCAAGAAAAAGAAATCTTCAGCAGCTGCGCCGTCCGAGGCACGTGCAGCGGACTGCGGCCAGGAGGCAGCTCACGTGGGAAGCTGGCCCACTGCCGAGCAGCCTTCTCACAGTGTTGCCGCCGCCAGCAACGACGCGACTGTTCTATCCGTCGGGCGGCCCGTAGACGTGCAAAGTGCTAGCACCGCAGCATGTCTGGTAGCCACCGGGAAGGATGCGGCTTTTCTGCCCGTCCTTCCCACAGTTGAGCAGCAAGGTCAGTCTCAAAGTAGCGTCGCTGCAAGTAGCAATACAACTTTGCTGTCTGCTGCAAAGCCTGCTGCTGGTGCCACAGCTCAGAGTGTTCTGGAGGACACCTCCGCAAATAGAGCATCTGTGGCGGAGCAGCATGGGTTTCCGTGGCAGCCAGCGCACGGAGAAATGAGATACTCGGTGCAGGAAGCTTGTCAAGGCAAGAAGCCAACGCCCAAGCGTCTACAGCTGGAGCTTTACTTGGAGGCAATTTTGGGAGAGAGGCCGCGGAAAGG
>CAUJNA010003434.1:520743-606111 GCA_963377175.1 Effrenium voratum
TCGTGATCAAAAGCATGAATGCCCTTGAAGACATTTCAAATGCGGCGCAGTCAAATGCCGCAAGTGCCCCCGCGCAGTATTCATCTGGTGCGTCTTTTCTGACCGCCTCCACTGCGCCTGGAAGCCCGCGACCTCCTGCTTCCTCAGCTGGCGGATGCGATGATACTGGCTCGAGTGTCTCTGCCGCATGGACGAATCCGCCAGCATCACTGTACCACCAACCGCCAGGCTGGAACATGTGGTGGGGAAAAGGGTTCCCCCCACCGTGGCCCCCGCTTCCTCCAGGCACTGATCAATGGGCAAACATGTACGGCTGGCATGGGACTGGAAAAAAAGCGGTGCGAAAGCCGCCGGCAAAAAAGGTGGGTCGAACGCCGGCAAAAAAGGAAAGGCGAAGGGGTTCCGCAAAGCTGACATGACTGCGCGTGATTTGTCTGAGGCGGAAGCGCGAATGCAACGTTTCATGGACCAGCATCCTGATTTTGTGTTTCGGCCCAGGGAGGCAGTGCCGGAGGACATGCAGGCAGCGTACGATGTCTTAGGAGAGTCTGGGCCGCAGTTCTGGAAGTCTTTGCGGCATCACTTGCCGGGTCATGCTCAAGCGCACATTGCACAGGGACTTGTGCAGTTCATGGCAGAGCGCTCATCGTGGAGCGTGGATCAAACGTGCATGAGAGAAAAGTCCCGCAAAGAGCGCCGTGAGCGTGATGCCAACAGCTCGAGGTTGTCTGCGGCCACAGGCTATACTGGCCGCAGCCAGGCCACAGCGAGGTAGGTGTGTCTTTTCTGACCGCCTCCTCAGCGCCGCGCAAGCTGTTGCACGAGCAGTTGCAGGAAGTATACGGTGCATCTTTTCTGATCGCCGTATACTTGCGCCGCGCCGGCGCAGCCGTGTTACTTGGCAGGAGTGAAGGAGTCAGCAGCCGATTTGCGAAGAAAACTACTCGGATTGACACATGCGTGTTTGTAGTAATTCTAGCACTCAGTTCGCAAATAGTGTAAGCCGTTTGGAGGTGGTTGGATTCTTTTGTTTTCCCTTCAAGGATTACCAAAAAGGGTCCCTTTATTTTGACATCAGTTCGCATGTTGTCCCATGCTAGCCCCCTAGCTCATTCACATTCCTTGGAAGTCCAGATTCACTTGCCACGAAATACGTGGGTCTCAGAATAGGGGTACCCCTGGCCTTGGAAACCATGGGGATTGAATCAAGTACGATGGGTCTCTAAGCAGCTATAATCAAACATACGTGAGACAAGTACCAAGCATTGAAATGGGAAATTGCAGGTAGCTGAATTGCACGAGGTTTTTGAATCCACATGTGTTGTGATTGGTACCATGGAAGACTTCATTGATCCAAAGAATAGGTCGCGCTACTACGGGTCCGTGATTTGTGTCCCTACTAGGAGCCACCATTTTTTTATGGGGAACCACCATTGCTGTAAGCATTCGATAACATTTTGAAGGAAGTTGATCACCTCTGGTCGGTGCTTTTTTTGTGGTTTCGCTCTACTGCCACAAAGAAGTTTGTCAGAATACAAAGTCTCCTGTGTGGTTGGTTTTTTGAAAAACGAGGCTCTCGACATCGGGAATTTTGCAGGGCACCTTGCTGTCAACGTTGGCTTACCTCATGTTGAAATGACGGATTTTTGAAAATGCTCGACCTGCTCAAAGCCTCACATCAGGCATGAGTCAACTGGCATACTTCAACAGCATCACAAAAACACCGCACAGCACACACACACACACACACACACGCACACGCAAGGTCTACCTAAAGGCTCATCGCCACACACATCACATCACAGCACACGCGCAGCCTCGCAAGTTTTGTTTGGTTCTGCTTTTGCTGGGTGCGGCTTTTCTGCCCGCCTGGCAACTTGCTTGGCGCGGCTTTTCTGCCCGCCTGGCAACTGCAGTAGCCTAGGCGCGGCTTTTCTGCCCGCCTGGCGTCGCCATGGCTGCGCCGAATCCGGCATTTGTGTTGCTGGCAGACCTTCTGCGAGACTCGGTGTCCGACCTGCCTTCTTGGATTGGCTTTTACGCCGGTGGCAAAACGGACGTTCGCCACCCGAGATGGGACTCGGATTTTGACGGGGCCAAGGCCGATCGGGATGGCTTGACCGAGGCTTTAGCTTCCACTACAGTGGTGGTGCCGGCGTTGCTGCTCTGGCTTGATGACTTCATGACTGCACACAGGGTGCACAGCTGCTGGAAGCACACGCTGGACGGTGGCTGTCTCTGGCATCAGTTCGAGCAGGGTGGCGACAATTATTTGTTCAACGCCATGTGGGCCTTGACTTTGACTGTGGTGTGCTGGCTGCGCCACGTGTGCAAAGGCAAGAAAGTGCCACAGGTCCGGCTGATTTGTCTTTGCAATGCTGGCAAGCATCGCAGCGTGTTCTCTTCGCGGATGCTACACTTTGTGCTCCAGCTTCTTTACGACCTGCTGGGGATCCAGCAGCGAAGGTTTACTTGGCAGTGGGCCGCGGAGCGGCGAGTGCAAGCGGAGCTGAGCGAAGCAGCTCAATGCCGCGACAACCAGGCGGCGAAAGTCTGCTTCCGACAGGCGGACCTGGTGGTGTCGCGCACCCGACGGATGTTCCTTGGCGGCCGAGTTCCGGCGCACTTGCGCAGCGTGCAGCTGTTGGACAAGGACCTTCGAGAGACGTCCACGACTGTATCCGCTGGCTACAGCGATATTTGCCTCGACACGCGCAAGTTCATCCAAGCGGCTGCCGCCGAGCGCGGCACGCCCCTCAGAAAAGCTTGGCTGGCAGACTGGCTGGAAGGCGCCGGCCTCGCTGCCCTTACCGCTCAAGGCCGCGCTGTACTTCAGCAAGCTTCCCGCGTGCGTATGGCCCGCCACTGGTGCCCTATCACGCGCGCTCTGCAGCAAGCTTTCCCGGAGCGCTGTGGCTTGTGCGCCTGTCCCTTTCAGCTCAGCACGCCTTGGGACACGCTTGCAGCGGAAATACACGAGCACTTCATTTCTACTGGGGATGGTGCGTCTTTTCTGACCACCTCCCCGGAAGCAGCGTCTGGTGCGGCTTTTTTGAACGCTTCCCCAAGAGCAGCCTCTGGCAGTGGTGCGGCTTTTCTGCCCGCCGCTGCCGGGGAAGGTGCGTCTTTTCTGACCGCCTCCCTGAAAGCAGCCACGACTCGCAGACCTGCGTGGGCTGACGTGCAGGACGACTCTGCCCACGCCGCGGCTGCGCCCAGCGCCAAGAAAAAGAAAAGGGCGTCCTTCGCGCCAGAGGTGGCCCAATCTGCCGCGGCCGACGTGGAGGACACCGCGCTGTGCTTGGTGCTGCCTTGCGATGCCCCACTAGGCGTGCTCTTTCAGCCAGGTGCGCAGACGCTGTCTCGGCGCGGGGTGGACTGCTTGCTTGACGTTACTTCGGACGCGACCTTGCTTTCGTTCCGGGTCATACAGAGCGCGGAGGACGCTCAAGGCTTGATTGCCTACGCTAGCGAGTTGCTGGCATCTAGTCGGGAGTTGCAGCAAGAGCTTGCAGCGCTGCAGCGTATGCTTGTTGCCGCGGAGGTTTTTCCGGAGTTGCCTCTTGGTGGTATGCCGGCCATGGCGCTCTTCCAGTGTCTGGTCTTCCTTTACATGTGGTCGGTGCTCACCTTGAATTATTCATTTTTGCTGTCCAGCACCTTCTTAAGACTGGTGGCTTTGCCGCTGCAGGAGGCGAAAAAATTTGATATCTTGGCCGTGGTGCACAAGTACTGCTACGTCACGTGGCTCCACCGGACGGCGCGTCCGAGCTGCTGGCAAGGCAACGCTCTCCGCTTATTGCTGCCAGACACTGCCGACTGGGAGGCTTGGTGGGCGGCGCAGCAGGACGTGGCGCACGAAATTGATGAGACTGCCTTCTCGGAAGAGTACGCGCTTATGTGCAGGGATCCTTTGATCCCCGAGGGCTACCGGGCAGACTTGAAGCAGGTGCGGCGCCATGTGGCTGCTTCCGATCTCGGCTTGCTGCCGGAGCTTCCGCCGCGGCAGTCCTTTATGGAGCACGATGTTTACTTGGAGGCAAGCGGCGCTTTGCCCTTGCCGAGAGCCTTGCCGGCCATTCGATGCTCGGCCGGGGCGATGGAGGTGAACTGGGGCGACAACACTGGTGAGCCCCTAAACACTTCGCGGGACAATGTGATCTCCGAGACGGATGTCTGCTTGCAAGTCCCGTTGCCGGTGCCTGCAGATATGACTTTGGGGCACGTCCTGCTTTCAAGGGACTGGCGAGCCTCTTTCGACCAATCCAATCTCGGCATGCCTTGGTGGATGTCAGACGCAGGCGGCTTTTCTGCCCCTGCTGCTGGCCACGCAGGCGGCTTTTCTGCCCCTGTCTCAGCCCTTGGAGCGCAAATCCACTTGCAAGCTTTGGGAGCTGAAATCATGGCCACGCTGAGGCCCGACAGTGTGATGCATCCACACTTGCGAGCACACGTGGAGCTCATGCTGGGCATGTGTGCTTCCGTGCACTTGGCGCGCCAGGAGGCTTGGGATGTTGCCTTGGATGACTTTCTTTTAGGCTGCGGCATCAGAGCGCAGCGCACGCGTCCTGGCGATGCCGATGCCGGCTGGGTGGCGCATAACTACCGCAAGAGGCACCACGCTGCCCGCTCTGTGGTGCGACCCGTTTGCTGCACCATGTGGGGTGAAAAGTATCGCCCCATTGGATCCTTAAACGATGCGGGGGACATCGAGCACTACTTGGTGCACGACACATGCCCTCTTGGAAGATGTCGCAGGCACAAGCAGCTTATGGGCTTTGGCACCGTGTGCCCACACTGGCATGGCTTCAACAAAAACACGGCATCATGGCCACTCTGAACGCGCAGCGATACTTGAGGTACACGGAGATCGGAAGCAAAGGGGCTGACCCGCGCGCGCGAGACCAGCGGGCCAGCCAGTATCTTCGCACGCTTTTGCAGGAGTTAGGCTTTGTGGCCCGTGCGGACGAAAGAGCAGCAGACGGCGATGACCGCGTGATGCTCATAGGCCTTCCCCGCTGGCTCCCTGAGTTTCACAGCAACGAAGGCCAAGACATACCCGGCTTGGTTGCCTTTACTCCGCTGCACGCCAAAAAACACTTCGAGCAAATTGACATTGACGAGTGTCTCCAGCTTCGCACCGCGGCGCAAGAGGTGCACGATGACCTTGAACGCTTGACAAGACAGCGCTGAATGCGCTTGAGATGCGCCAGGGTGCGTCTTTTCTGACCGCCCGGCGCTTGCCAGGCCGTGTGCCTTGCAGTGTGCCTTGCCTGGCAGCATGCGTCTTTTCTGACCGTGCTGCCTTGAACAGAGACAAAGTGAATCTGCCCGCATAAAAAGGAAAAAGAGCCGGTGGGACAACGGGCGGGCGGATGGTAACAAAGGGTAAATGATGGAGGCTTAAGACTTGTCAAACATTTGCGGTCAGGCAGGCTCCCTGTCAGCCAGGTTTTCTTTCCAGTTTTTGTCCGAGCGGTGGAATAGTTGCCTGTGAAGACATGTCCTGTTGATTTCTTTTGTGACCGTTTGGCCATGTTCGTCACAAACAAAACATGATTGGTTTTCAATTTGGCCCCAAACATGTTTGCCCTGGTTGTTCAAGCCTCCTATAGTGGTTCTTTTTTAGAAACTTCCGCCACCGCCTTGCGCGGTACTACTTGTACTTACATTTGTCAGTCTAATTCAGTTGTTGGTCAAGCAACAATAAACACTACTGTTGTTCGTTCTGTATCTAAACTCGCTGCCGCTTTCATCACCTTCTATAAAGCAGATGCTACAGGAGGAGCAACTGAAGTTCATAAGGAATACAACAGGTTTTACCATCCATCGACAAGAACAACCTTTTCAACTCACGGAAACTATAACCCTGACAATGACTTAGAATTTCAACTTCAATTAGGTTCAAAATTATTTCCTGAGTATCCTTGTAAAAGCTTAACGCAAGCGTTCTATTATTTGCGAAAGGCATTGAATTTACCTTTATTTCATCAACATCATTTATCTATTGAATTTAACCAATATAAAACCGACAAGTTCATCTTTGCTATGAATATGGAGAAGGTTCCCGATAGTTCATATACTGGAATAAACACGAAAGCCGGACAACAGCTTCTAATTCGTGTCAAACCTTCTGGAAGTATGGACGTAAGTTTTATGCCTGACACAATATATATAACGTTAGTGAGTGAACAAATATTACGCATTCGCGATGCAGGTTGCCAGATACTTGATTAACTCATTCATTTTTACTTGAAAACATATATAAACAAATATCATCTTATAATATATTATAAGATAATATGCCAGTTAAACCCATAGATTACTCAAAAACTCATTTTTATAAGATTGTTTGTAAAGATTTGAATATCAAAGATTGTTATGTAGGACATACAACCGATTTTACCAAAAGAAAGTCAAACCACAAACGAGCATATACAAATGAAAATGATAGACACTACAATATTTACTTATACCAGTTTATTCGTGAAAATGGAGGACTTGATAATTTTGATATGGTTTTGATACAAACAGTGAAATGTGAAAATGGAATGGAGGCAAGAGCAAAAGAAAGAGAATACATTGTAGAACTAAACGCTACATTAAATAAAGTGCAAAGACCCATAGTATCACAGCGAGAGGAGCAAGAGAGAAAAAAACAATGGAAGGAAAACAATAAAGGATATGTTAAACAAAGAGACCATCAATATTATGAAAACAACAAAGAAAGATACGCTGAAAACTCTAAACAATATAGAGAAAAACATAAGGAAGAACTGAAAGCAAAGAAAAAACAATACTATGAAGACAACAAACCTGAACTATTAGAAAAGCAACGGGAGAAATACCAAGAACAAAAAGATGTAGTCAATAAACGAAATAAGAAATGGAGAGACGAGCATAAACCAGAACAACAAGAATATGTCAAACAATATAGAGAAAAGAACAAAGACAAAATAAAAGAATGGAAAGAGACTAAAATTGAATGTCAATGCGGGTCTGTTTATAGACAAGACCATAAAGCACAACACGAAAAGACTAAAAAACATCAAGACTACATTAACAATAATAATTAATATAATTAATTTCTACAATTAATTATATCGATTATGCCTTCAAAAAATTTAACAAACTTTGAAAATGTTGTAGCACACACAATTAGCGAAATAAATGATACAGGAATACAAGATATAAAGACCATATACGCCAGTCAAACAGATATAATTGATTTACTCAACAACAAAGCAGACCAAGTAAATACTTACACAAAAGCACAGATTGACGCTAATTTTTATGATATAACTCAATCATATAACAAAACAGAAGTTAATGTATTATCAAATAATATTAGTTCAAATGCTTATTTTATTATGAATAATACAGCAACAATAGCAAGTAATTTAGTTAATGTTTCATCAAATACATTTTTAATAGGTAATCTGACAATAACTTCAAATACAAATTTTAATAATATTTCATCAAATACACATTTAATAAATAATTTGAATTCTACTATAACGACTAATTTTAATAATATTAGTTCTAATACTAATTTAATTAATACAAATATTAATAATATTTCTTCAAATACTACTTTAATAAATACAAATATTAATAATACTTCATCAAATACACATTGAATAAATAATTTGAATTCTACTGTAACAGCGAATTTTAATAATATTTCATCAAATTCCCATTTAATATCTCAATTACAAACAGGTTCATTTAATGAAGCAGATTATTATAATAAAATAACAACTAATAATTTATTATCAGAAAAGTTAAACACATCAGTATTAAATAATACATTAATACATAATATAACAACTACTGCAACTTTCAAAATAGCAGAATTTGGAAATTATAACAATTTCTTTGAAATGTATAATAATTATTTTGACAGTTATGTTTATGGAAGTTTGACTGGTTCAACTATGTTTTTAAACCAGCGAGGTTTTGGAGATGTAGAAATTAATAATTCTTCAACTTTTCAAAATGATAAAATATTATTAAATCATAATACCACAATATTAAGTAATTTACAAGTATCTGGTTTATTTTCGTGTTCATCTATTTTAGATATAGCAGGTTCAGATGCTCGTTATGTTTTACAATCAGATGGATTAAGTGGATTAATAACGGGAAATACAAATACAATTAATTCAATAATTACAAATGATAGCGCACAAGATACAGTAATAAGTCAAAAATTAGACAAAGTTAATACAACTGCACAAACAGTAAACTCTCCATTAATACTTAGTTTAACAGATAATACTAATCCAATATTTAGAATCCAGGACGCAGTTAGTAACCAAAGACTCGAGTTTAAACGAGGATGTCAGTTAGACTCTTACCAAGGACTAACAGGTGCCACTCCTTATAGATTATGGTTAGGATGGAATACAGGAGATGTTATTATTGGAAGACCTAATAATGCTTCAAGAATTACGATTAACGGTAATGTTCATACTTCATACAATTTTGCTCAAGCACATGGAACATCATATTTCGAAGGTGCTGTTTATATGAAAGGAAATTTATTTACAAATAATGATTTTTCAACAGATATTAAAACAAAAATTGATAATATCAATACTTCAATAAATGGACTAGAACCATATTTAGAAACATATACACCAGATGCAACAGAAGGTTTTTATATACATCATCCTAATTTTGTTGCTGTTAGCGTTGGTGATATTACTAATGCCAGTAATCAATATATGATGTGTGATGGATTGGTGAATAAAACTATTTTTAGTAAGCCTTGATGTGTTAGGTAATATTTATACAAATGCCGCTGTTAATTGTGATAATGTTAATATTGATACTGATGGTAAATTAACAATTGATACAAATTGTGAATTATATAGATATGTTAGTGCTTTTTCATCTTTTGATATGAGGAATACCGATGCTAATTCTTCAATTAGATTTATTTGTGGAGACCCTGCTGTTCAATCTAATATAGTTGGAGCAGTTAATATTTCTACTGGATGGACTTTTAACACAAGCACTGTTGATGTAATGGGTAATTTATTTGCTGATGATATTTATGTTAAAAGCGGGGGAGCATTAAGAAGCAATAATATAGCGCCTAATGGTGGAACATTAGTAACCGTTGATACTAACCTAGCAGTTCAAAATGCATATTTAGCAACTAATACCATTCAATCATTTGATTTAACAACGGTTTCATTTTTGAATAATATTTCAATGACTACTGGAACAGATCTAAAGATGGGAACAAGTGAAATATCAACTTATTACGATGGAACTAGTTTATCTACAATTGATGTAATATTCAGAACATCAAACACGGCGTTTAGAGTTGCTGATAGTTCTACTACCCCTTCTGTTTTATTATCTATTGATAAGACATTCGGAACAACAGTAAATACTGAAAGTTTTACAAATAATGCTCCATCGACTTTTAATGAAAATGTAACAGTTGTTAACACAAAAACGTTATTTGTAAATGATATTCAAGATGCTTCAGGTGATGCTATTGATATTACTGCCGGAACTGTAACCATAAATGGAAGTCTAATAGATAATTCTGATGCAAGATTGAAATATGATGTAGATTTACTTAAAAGTAATTGTATTAGTATGAATAAGAAATTCAAACCTAAAAAATTCAAAAGAAAAGATAGAGACAATAAGGATGCAATCCATATAGGTTATATTGCTGATGATTTATTAAAAGCAGTTCCGAAAGAAATTAGTAATGTAGTTCATACCGAACGTGAATATTTAGGTATTGAATATACAAAAGTTCCAATATTATTACATAAAGCTTTACTGGAAGTGATAGATAAAGTTGAAAAATTAGAAAAAGAAATTAAGGAATTGAAAAAAACAATCTAAATAATAATATATAATGGGTATTGGTCAAAGTAAAAACGATGAAAATAACAGTATGGAAGACATTAAGAATTTAAGAGTAGATGAAAAAACAAGAGCGGATACTTTAATAATTAAATCTATTCAAGAATGTGTGGCGCGAATAGAAAAATTAGAAAGTCAAAAATCGGACAAACTAATATATAAATTACCTGCGTTGAATTTATGCAACGCTTCATTAATTTAAATCAAAAACATTAAACAATAAATTTAATGTTATTGATTAGTTATTTTCAAATATTGTGAAAAGTTTTTCATAAACATTTTATCTGGGTTCTTTTCTAAAAGGTTAATATATAAAAAACTATGCGGTTCATCAGTGGCAGTTTCATATATTTTATAAATTAATTTCTTGCTTTCGTGTAAATTATCGCTTCTAACAATTGCTGATAATTCATCTTGCAATATTTCAATTTCTTTGTAGTTTCTAACTTTATAATAAAACAAATGACTTATATTTACTCTAATAATTGGTGGTACAGTTGATGATTTCTGAAGACTGACAAGTGTTGATATTCCACTATGACGACCTCTACAAAATAAAGAATTTAACAATTTGTTATTTCTTGTTATTGCTGGATTATCAGATACATCATCCAATATAACTAATATATTAAATAACTTTTTCATTCCTTGTTTTTTTTGGTATTCAATTATTTTATTTTGAGTTTCTATAACTCTTTCTAAATCTTCAACATTGAACTCATCCCACCAACACGGTTCTTTATCAGTATCTACTTTCAAACCTTCTTTAATGTATTTTTTAACAGGCAACCAAATACTATCCAAATTTACTGATGGGGACCAGATAAAAATTCTTTCATATGCTCCTCTATAAATATCAAGTATCATTGATACAAGTAGCGTGCTCTTTCCAGAGCCTGACGGGCCCACAATCATAGCTCTCATCGGCAATTTAGGGACGACCTCGTGCTTGCTTTGCTTAAAGTCATATTTGATTTCGTCAATTGGTTTTACATCAGGCATAATAAAATAATATTAAAGATATTTAGAAAATTATTTATAATTAATATTAAATGGACGCGAGGAACGAGCCTCGCGTGCTAACGCGACCATCGTTATGTTATGAGTGGCGGTAAATAACATAATGGAACAGGTTGTCGCGAAGCTTCGCGAGGCATCGCCGACGCGTCCATTGCTTCAATCAATAAGCATTGAAGATAATTAGTTTTGTGTCTTGCTCGCGTGTGCAATGAAAACCCAAGTGCTGTGCCCCACCAATATTCTATTATGCATGAAAATAATAAGGTCAAATAATTATTTTTAATGATTTTTTCATCTTATTATTTAATATGGATAGAAGTTATTCAGATTATATTGATATAATAGATGAAGTAGAGAATATAGAACAAGTAATAATAACTGACAATAAAATTAAAAAATGCTGTTATTATACATTAGAATTAATAAAATTAGGAATACAATATATCAAAAATAAAAATGTAAATATTAATATAAATGCCAAGAAAGAAAAAGAGTAAAAGCAAAGAAAGACCAATGCCAGATATTGAAGCTCGGAAAAAAACAACGGAAAGTGCTAAATCACTGGGCGAAAGTAAAGCTGTAAAATGCGATAAATGTAATCATGTTATGAATTTTAAGAATGAATTGACGGTAGATAAAAAAGATGGTGTTAAGGTTAGTTGTGTCCCATGTATGTTTTCTTTTAAAAAACAGACAAAGATTTTAATATTCAGAAAAAATCAGGAGGCGATATGGTTATTGAAACTAACGAACATTTGATTAATGTTAGTTTCAACAGGGACATAAGTTAGTATTTAAAGAGTAGATTTTACATTAAATCAATTTTATAAATAAATAAATATTTAAATAAATAAATATCTAATTATTTGTATAATCATAATGCCAACTATGAATAGAGAAGACCATAGAGTTATAACTTTTGACGATGAAGAAATTAAAGACCTATTTAATGGTGATGAAAACTTTGCTAAACAATTGAGCGAAGAATATTTTTATTGGTTTGATGCTAAATTCAAGGATAAATATTTTATGAAAGGTATAACTAAACCGGATAAATTTGATAAAATATTGATGTTTTTTGAACTCACAAATGACGAGGAAGGTTTAATAAAAATGAACAATAAAATTGGTGAAAGACTGTTAGAATATAATTTATTTACATATGTAAAATTATATTATTCGGGTAAATTATATAATAAAACGTATAATTAAATATTTAAATAAATAATTATATAAATAAATATATATAGAAATGTCTGAAGTTGAGAATGATGCTATTGCTGAACTATCAAAGAAGATAATGACAGTTAGTAAAAATGTTAAACTGTTGTACGAGATGATAAAAACTATTGACCAGAAACTTGATGCAAAGGCAAACGAACCATTTGTTAGATATAGTAAATTATTACATGGATTATTTACAAGAGGCAGGCACGATGCAGTAAGCGTACTTTGTTCAACACAGAAATATAATGTGTTGGCGCCTATCATTCGTTTAAATGCCAGTTCATTATATATTTTTAGGTTGAAAAATGCCAGTGAATTAATGAGTTTTATTGAAGAAAATAGCGCCATTGTTGATAAACAGCAATTATTAGATATGTACCATCAAGCCGTTAATGACGCACCTTATAGTTTCTTCTACGTGAATATGAATGCTAAGAATGTGAATGACATGTTTTTTCTCCGTTTTGAACATTCTTTTAAGATTACAGATGATTGATATCTAAAGATAAAACTTTTTACTACTATATACATCGTAATGCCACGAAAAGAAATAGATTATTCTAACACACACATTTATAAGATAGTGTGCAAAGATTTAAACATCAAAGGGTGTTATGTAGGTCATACTACAGACTTTAAAACCAGAAAAGGATGTCATAAACGAGTATGTTATAATAGAAATGATAAAAATCATCATTTGCCACTATATCAGTTCATTCGTGAAAATGGCGGATGGGACAATTTTGACATGGTTTTGATAGAAACAGTGAACTGTCCAAACTCACTGGAGGCAAGAAAACACGAGAGAGAGCGCATGGAGCAAGAACAATCAACGCTTAACAAAGTCAGAGCGTGTTCTTCTTTGGAGGAGCAACGCGAAAATTGCAAGCAATATTATAATGACAACAAGGGGCATGTTTTAGAAAAGAAAAAGGAGAGATATGAAAGCAATAAAGAGCATTACTTACAGGAAATGAAACAATACAGAGAAACTCACACGGAGCAACAACAAATCAATCATAAGAAATGGGTATTACAACATCAAGATAGAGTAAAGGAGAACCACAAAAGATGGTGTGAAGAAAATAAAGAACACTTGAGAGAAAAGCAACAACAAACAACAACATGTGAATGTGGCGCGGTATGTCAAAGTAATAACTACTTGAGGCATTTGAAAACAAAAAAGCATCAGGACTATTTGAAATCTTGTTCACCCGAAGAGTCAGCATTTCAAATTACGAATGATGAATAAAGATATTCTAATTTAATATAATATAATAATATGCCGATGAAACTATGTAGATGTGGTGGATTTTATCGTAGAGGTAATTATAATTTTCATACTAATTCTTGGATACATAAACTTTATATAGTGTTAAAAAGACGACCAACAGACGAGGAATTATTAAGATTTCAAAATAATTTTGTTGATGAAGAAGATTTAATAGATGATATGTGTAGCAATGCCTCAACAAAATTACCCGAAAGTGAAATTACAGATTATGATAGTAATTAATAGCATTAAGCCATTGGCTTAATGTTATTAATTCAAAATAATGAATAATTACATAATTGAACAGGTAATTTATATATTAATTTGTCAGATTTTTCTTTTTCTAATTTCTCAATTCGTGCCACACATTCTTGAATAGAGTTTATTATTAAAGTATCTGCTCTTGTTTTTTCATCTACTCTTAAAGTCTTAATGTCTTCCATACTGTTATTTGCATCATTTTTACTTTGACCAATACCCATTATATATAATATTATTTAGATTTTAATTTTTTCAAAATTGAAATGTTGGTTTTCTTCTTCTTCTTCATCTTCGTCTTCAGTTGGTGCTGGTATTTCTGTTGGACTTTCTGATGAAGAACTATGGACAGTAATAGGTGGAGAACTATGAACACTAATAGCTTCATTTGATGAATTGCTATTGCTACCTTGTGCATTTCCTGCTGTTATCTGATTGACTAAATCTGCGATATTTATAGTTGTTGCAACTGCGCTGTGTGATAAGTTTAATATGATATCTGCTATTGTAGCGCCGTTGCGTAGCATTATTTCTATCATTTTTGTCAGTTTGAACTTCTTTTCTTCTTCATCGCTGTCATCCTCGTCTGGTGGTTTCTTTGGCGGTGGTTCTGGCGGTTTGTTGTTGTCGAGCATTTTAGTAAAGGCTGACACCATTGCATCGCGTTGGTTTTTCAATGTTTGTGTTGCCTGTGTTCTTGTTGGCTCATTTCTTTTGTATGTGTTGTGCCAAAAGTTTTTAAGCATTATTTGAAACATATTGTCCTGGTTTTCCTTTACCTTAAACGCTTCAAATGTCATATTTAATGGTTGGTTTGCATCATTGTATAACTTTTCTTGCGTCTCTCTGGTTGCTGTAGCAATAGTATCTGTGTTGGTTGCAATGTCAACAAATTCTCTCGGTATGCCCTTTTTCATCAGTTTCGGTGGTTGTATTGTTGTTGGTGTGTTTGGTTTTGTTAGGTTATGTATTGTAAAACTGTCGTCATCATATTTATCATTGAATTTCTGCTTCTTTCTTTTCAGTATATTTTTAGTTAATATTATCATTATTATTATTATTATTATATATTATTTCTTACCTTTGCCCTTAAAACTTGCCTTGAGTTCTTCTATTCTACCTTTGCCTAAATTTACTATCCACCCGCCATTATCAATAGTGTCTAAAATCATATCCACTAAATATTGTTTGTATGTTCTCGCCTTGCCTCTGCCCTTGTGTTTCAATTCTTCTTGTATTTCGCTTTCTTCTGGCACTTGAACGCCTCTTAAATAAAATTGAAATTTAATATCATTTACTGTTAAATTAGGGTTTTCTTTCCAGTAAACAGGACTAATATTATTATCTAGTGTTGTTTTAAATAATGGCCTCATTGGCAATGGTGGTGGTTGTTGTGGCGTTGAACTTGACGCTCCTGTTGCTTGATATTCTACTTGGGCATCATCTCCGCCTGAAATTGGCGAACCTTCGTATTCTAATACTGGGAGATTATCTGGTACTGTTCTTGTTGTTGCTGATGGTGCTGATTGTCTATTGCCTAGCATTCTTTGAAAAATTGTTCCGCCCATATCTCTTAAATTTGTTGCCATTGCTTGACTCACTTCATTTACTCTTTCTTTCGTTGCTGTTGCTAGTTCTTGCAGTCTTGTATCTACCATCCCTTCGTGTTGCCTTGCTGTTTGTTGCGGTGTTGAAAAATCATATTCATCTTCTATTGCTTCTGCGTTTCTGGTTAATGGTGTGTCAGCATTCATCCTATGCACTGCATAAGTGTGCCCGTTTCTGCGCGCTTCCTGTTTCATCATTATCTCTCTCATCTGCCTGTCTAATATTCTCATTCTGTTGGTCTTTCAATAATTCTAAGTGGTCGCTTCCATCAAAAAAACTTCCTTGAGGACTTGCTTTGAAGAATGTAGCATCTCGGTTAGGTAGTTTTCCTGTTATTAAATCATTTTCGCCAATTAGACCTACAATTTCTTCATAAGTGGGGCGTCTCTTCAGTCCAAATTTTGCATATGGGTTTATTAATTCTAAACTTGCTGTAGTTGCCATATTTATTATAATAATAGTTAGATTATTAATATTATTATAATAAATTTTAAGTAAATGTTAATTTTTCCAGCTCCTTAATTCGTTTTTCTAAATGCTCCTTTGTCGAATGTGGTAGATTTGGGCGGTGTAGTTCCATTGTTAATCTGTCTAATTCATTTTGATAATTTGCTCTGGCGTGTCCTTCTTGAATGTGTTTTCTAAATGCTACTGATGCTTCTTGTGATTTCTTAATTTCATTTGTTCGTGTAGGTGTTTTAGATATTCATTATCTTTTAAATCAAATGGACTATATTTAATTTGTGAGGATTGTAAAAATATCTTACCTTTATTTTTCTTCGCATTCTTCTTGTGATGACGATACATTTATATATTTATCATAGATTTTAATTTTAATCATACAAGATCGAGCCACTTTCCCTTAATTCCAGAACACTTTCAGAGACCATATGCACAAACACCTCGCGGACATCTTCATTATCTGTCAGTGCTCTGTTACTTCCTTTTAGTTTAAAAACGAGTAAACCACCCATTTTAGTATTCTGTCCAGTAAAATTAGTGTCTGCCATTTTCTCAAACGATATACCAATAACGAACTTGTCTTCTCTGTAGCGTTTATATGAAATGCTAAAGGCGTCTTGGTCAGGGTTCAAATAGTGTAATGTTCTTCGGAGGTAGTAGGCACTCTCGGCGAGGCTCTGGCATTCAAACTCTGGATATTTCTTATTATTAATTTGTAATTGCCACGTTAAATTTAAATCTTTATCTTGAAAACCTTTACCTTGGAAACGCTCGCGCCCAGCACCATCAGGGTCAGCACCATCAAAAATACGAGAATTAATCATAGGATTGTAAAAATAGTTCCATCTCTTATAAATATAATTATCGTGTCTGTAATAGTTGGCATTATCAGCATCTACACCTGCTCTTGGCGCACGATACAATGTAATGAAACAACCATTTAATTTAGAAGCGGATTTAACAATGTTCATATTAATTTCATTTCCTCCTGCGTTGAATGATTGTGTCATAGTGTGATACATTGGAAATACCAATTTCAAACTTTGACCCTCTAACAAATGTTTCACTATATTATTGTTGACCGTGTTGTCCAATTGTATTACCTCAGCTCTAATGATTACGTTATTTAATTCCCACTGTGTTGAGGTGTCTCCAGTTGTGAAATAATAACCTTTGGCATCAATATGAACATTGTCATCGGTTTTAGCAAAAGGTGTAATTACTGGTATATGTTCATCTGATACAATTGTAAATTCCAGTTCAAGTGGAGCATACCGAAGAGGTAAATAATAATTGCTTTCCAACAGTCCACATACCGGTTTATGTCCTAATCTCATATAACCATTAGCGCCGGGTATTCCTGCTACTGAATGGCGAGTATATCGTGCTGTTAAATCTCCCCAATTGTTATGGTCTCGTGTAGTTGGAAATGTTGTTGTCGTGGTGGCGGCTGCGGGATCAGTTCTTTTATTGACATCTAACATTTCTGCCAGTCCAGTAGCATAAGTATGTCGCCAGTCATCATCCCAACGAGGATTAGCCCCACCTTCTAAATCGTCCATATCTCGGGCATCTTGACTTTTAAAAGAATTATACGTTTCACAGTGCCTATTGTATTCAATAATATCCTGAGCTTGCTGACCCCCAACCGTGCATCTATAACGACTGAAGAAGGATGATAAATTACCTAACGGTCGTAAAAAATGACTTCGTGTTCCGTCGGTGTTTTGAAGATTAGCAAATAAACGAATACTTGATAAATCAATATATGTGTTGTCTTCTCCTGATATATGAAATCTAATATTCTTGTTTCCTGCATTTGGATTATAGACATTGCTACCTGATGGAAAATAATTTACATGTCGGCGGTCTGTGATATATTGTGCTGTTACTGGAAGTCCAAAATTTAATGAGTTAATCATTGTAGTTTCTGATTCGGCGATTATATTATCCATTACTTATATATGATAAACTTAGATTTTATGTTTTTATCTTTATATTTTTCTTATGTGAAAGCATTGTAGTAGAATTATTTGAAGTTGTATTTTTTATAGTATTTATTAAATAATTGTTTTTTGTATCAACTATATCTTTTATAGTATCATAATCTAAATTCTTATATTGTTTATCGTATTTTGACGGTTCTTTTGTCAGTTTTTTCTCTAATGGAATTTTATTTTGCTTGTCTTTATTTCTATACATATTATTATTAATATTATTGATATTTTATTGTTCTGGTGTTGAATTAGGATTAAAGCCTGTGTCTATATTGGTAGTAGGATTTATACTTGTGAGTCCGTTTCCTTCCCAATTTTGATATCCATGGTTTTCTAACACATTTACTGAACCAATATCAGCAGTAATCGCGGCATCATCTAATATTGCTATAGGGTCATTCTTGTTTTTAAATCGTAAGTATCGCGGGTTTTTCTGTTGATTACTTCCTGATACAAAAGGTGATGAATAAACACTAGTAGCATATTTGTTTCCGTGTCTATTGTTAATTTCTTGAACAACGGATGAGCCGAGGGAATGGCCGACCAGTCTATCAACATCTGGATTTTTCCTTAATTCTTCCATTGCGTCTTTATACCTTTCACTTAATTGAATATTATGAGTAGGAATAAAAAACAAATCTGCAATGACATCATTGACTTTGTGGCCTAGTCCTGTTTTAGCACCAGTGCCACCAATGTATAAAGTGTTGCCTATTCTTGTTATTCCATTTATATTTGAATACGCGGCGTCTAAACCTTTAACATCATCAATTTTATTTTTATTTTGAACATTAATTTCTTCAGCATATCGTGTTTTGTTTTTCATTATGTGCTTATCAAAATGTTTATTGAAACCTCCTATTTTGTCTTCCAATTTCTTTTTATGATTAAAAAATACATCTTCTATTAAATCTTTACCTGCCGTATATGCTTTATCACTTGCTACACCTGCCATTATTTGTGTAGGCGTCCTGCCTTCAATAGCACCTAATAATAGTTGTCGCCCAATCATATATTATTAATATATATTTCATTTTTTTAAAAACAAATATCTATTAATAACAATAATTACAAAGTAATTATCAATAATAATTATAATATAATTTCTATTGTATATTATATTTATGAGTGATAGATTAACATATAAAAAAATCTATGTTGATAGTGCCTACAGATTGCAAGAAAGTAATTCTACCAGCGATTTTATTATAGAACTTGATCAAAACTTTGAAATTCCACCAAGAACAAAAATGTTCGTGACAGAGTGTTCATTCAGCACTCCGTTTTATACAACAGAGAAGGGTTTTTATGAAAGATTCTATATTATGTTGTATAATAGTTCCAATGTCTTATTGAGAAGCACTGCCGTTGATGTATCCGGTGAAATTTATTATGCTAATCAATTATCATACAAAATACAAACGGAATTAAACACGGCATTTAATGATATTGCACCTGACTTATTCTTAACAGTATATGGACAAAGCGAACGCAAAATGGAACTTAAATTAAATGACCCTCTAACTTACAAAATCAAAATACCTACAGATGAAGAATTAGAAACTTATGTAAATGGTGAATGGAACAGAGGACAGTTTGAATATGACAACTTGAGACCAAAGTCTATTAACTATTTATTAAGTAATTATATTGCCTATGATCCTGCGACATCTTGGTTAAGTGGATATTTTAATTTAGTTCCTTTTCAGAATATATACATAAATTGTCCTCAAGTAAGCGATTATAAATATTCAGCGCCTAACAATTTCAGCAGTTCAGTAATTAAAAAAGTTCAAATCAATCAACAACTTGGCGGAGTTATAACAGATTTTACAGCGCCCATATATGCAGATTTTATTGATGTAGGCGGTAAAAATATTAAGAGACTACACTTTAGAATAACAACTTCAAGAAACGAATTAATTGATTTTCACGGCGTACCCATTTCTTTTAGCATTCTCTTTCAATTAGATAATTGAATAAACAACCCAAATATTAATATTTATATCAAATTATTTATATTAATATTTCTCAATTTGTCCATATAGACAAAATATATAAAACATATAGACAAAATATATAATATATTATATATGTCAGAAGTTGAACCTGAAATTACTAATACAATTGAAGCAGACGAGCCAGTAAATGAATTACCACCAATTGAAGAAGAAGCACCAAAGGCAGAACCAACAATAGAAGCACCAACAGAAGCGAAACCTATAGAACCATTGAAAAACAACTCAAAAACTCAAGCACGCAATGAAAAGAAAATAACCTGTCCAAAATGTGCCAAAACTTTAACATTAAAATCATATAGATACAGCCACGAGCGCAATTGCCAAGGACCATTAGAATCTAAACCAATTAAATCAATCAAACCAAAAGCAGTTCCAATAGCAAAACCCCAGAAGGTAGAATATCGCGAAGAAGAAGAGCAACATATTCCACAACAACAGCAACAAAATAATATAATAGCGAACACACCACCCCCAAGAAGAATGCAACCACAACCGCCTGCAAACCCGCTACAAAATATAGCACAGCATTACCAATTATTGCAAAATGAATATTTAAGACAGAAGCAAGAAAAATATAATGCATTAAATAAGAATATATTTGGTTCAAGAGGAAAGAAAAGATAAAATATAATTATTATATAACCTACTATATAATAATTATGTTTTCAACATTATCACTGGACGGCTCAAGTAGAATTGTAGCAAGTGAATTAGTATTAATAAATTCAACAGAACCATCAACATTAAGCAGTGTTTATGCTACAAAACAAGAATTAGCAGACACAGCAGGTTCATTAGGCGGAGGTTATACAATTGAAGAAGTTGATGCTCTTATTTTAGCACAAAAAAATAAGATAGATGCAAACATATCAGCAATATCAGGAATTAATGCAACATCAACAACAATGTTTGATGAACAAATAAATCAAAATATAACAATCACAAGTAATTTTAATAATACTACTGCTTACGGACTTACAATAACTTCAATACTACCGACTATATCAGCAAATACAACTAAACTTGACACAAATGCTAATAATATTAGTTCAAATAGTTCACTAATAACAGGACACAATAACACATTAGCATCACATTTAGCAGTATTAACAACACACGACAGCGACATCGCAACAAATACAAATGGAATAGCAATATTAAATAACACTGTAGGCAGTAATATGACATTTGTTAATAGTCATCAAAACACAATAACATCGCATATATCATTAATTGACACAAACCTTAATAACATAACAGGACACGGAAACACAATATCAACGAGTTTAACAGATATAGCAGATTTACAAGCAGGCGCGGGTGCTTCTTGGACTACAACTGAAAAAACAAGTATTCAAGCAGATGTATCAACATTATATACAAATGATACTAATTTATTCAATACAAATACCGCATACAGTAATACATTTGCCTCAATCATATCAGACAACACGACACAAGATTTATTAATAACTCAAAATTCAAATACAATAAATAGTTTAATATCAGCAGATTTACAAAAGTTAGATAAAACAATCACAACTGACCAAACAATGAACTCGCCATTAATACTTAGTTTAACCGATACAACTAATCCTATATTTAGAATTCAAGATTCTGTAAGTAATCAACGTTTAGAATTTAAAAGAGGTTGTCAGTTGGACTCTTATCAAGGTTTAACAGGTGCTACAGCTTATAGATTATGGCTAGGATGGAATACGGGAGATGTTATTATTGGAAGACCTAATAATGCTTCAAGAAATACAATTAATGGTAATGTTCATACTTCATACAATTTTGCTCAAGCACATGGAACATCATATTTTGAAGGTGCTGTTTATATGAAAGGAAATTTATTTACAAATAATGATTTTTCAACAGATATTAAAACTAAAATTGATAATTTAGACAATGCATTAACTCCATATTTAGAAACACACACCCCCTCGGCAACAGAAGGTTTTTATATTCATCATCCTAATTTTCTTGCTTGTAATATCGGAGATATAACCAATGCTTCTAACCAATATTTTATGTGCGACGGTGCTGTATCAAAAACCATATTCAATAAGCCAGTTGATGTATTAGGTGATGTATATACAAACGGCGATTTAACAATGGTTTCTGGTAAGAAAGTTGAAGTCAACCAAGTTCAGTCTGTATCAGGAAATACTTTATTATTACAAAATTCACCGAGTGGCAATGTTCAATTTGGCAACACATCAAAACTAATAATTGATAATGCTGAAATGTATGTCGATACAAATGATTTAATAATCAGGAATAGCAACACGTCAAACTCTATTAATTTGGTTGTTGGATTATCTGCAACATATGCTGATAATAAAATTATTTTGAATAGTGGAAGTAATAGCGAATTACGAGGCGACTGGACTATTGACGGTGATATGACTTTTGGAATTGCTCATAAAATCAATTTGAGACATTTAAATAGTGATGCTGTGTTAAGATTAGAAGCATCAACAACCATCGATAGTTACATTGATGGCACTAAATATTTACAATTGGACGATACACAATTTTCATCATTTAATGGATTTAATTTAAGTAGTGATAAGAGACTGAAAGATAATATTGAAGATGTAGAAGATGACACTATAAATATGGTAAAAAACATTAAGATTAAAACATTTGTTAAAAATCAAAAAACTAAAAGGACTGAATTAGGATGGATTGCTCAAGATGTTCAACAATACACAAATCCTAAATATAATATTGTAAATGATTCGGGAGAATACTTAACAATGTGTTATGACAGAATGGCTTGTATTAGTTGGGATGCTTTATCAAAACTAATCCATCGTGTAGAATATTTGGAAAACGAAGTCTTTAAAAATAAAAATAAAAAAGAAAAGTCTAAATAATATTTATGCAATAAGTAATACTCTTAACATCAAGGAACTAACGAAGATTTCATATTAATATCAAACTTTAAAATTAATTCTATTTTATTAATCTAAAATAGAACTAATTAGCGACAGCAACCATTGCATATTCTGTTTTGTATTTTCTGCTATGGTGATACTTTGGTTTATCTTCATCTTCTTCTCCTTTTTCCTTCTTCCCCATTGCTTCTCTCTCCGCTTTCTTTTTGTGATACAATGCTTTGCCTGTTATTCTTTTTCTCGCCCTTACAGTATCCATATATTCGGGGTCTTCTTCCTTTCTCTTATGATAATACAGTCGGCAATACAAAGCCATTTGTTCTTTGATTTCTGCCAATGTCATATCTTCGGGTTTCTTTTGTGTGGTCATTTTATTCTAATATTATATGTAACATTTCTTTAAGACTGTTTCGAGACATATCATTAATTTAAGTTTAAGACAAAAGCATTTAAAGAAATACTTATTATTATAAATATAATATAAATATATTCATGACTAAAAAACTTATCCAACAATATACACAGAACTTGAGAACTACAAGAGATAGTAAAATTGGCAAAGTCCCGCCGGATATACAAGCAAAAATCAATAAAATAGTTGATTTGTATGAAGACCGCAAGATTTCACAATATGAAACGGCAAATAAATTGATAAATGACATCAGCATCAATGATACAAAGAAACGAAAATCAGGATTGAAGAGGTATGATAAAGCAGTGGCAAAATACGAAGAATCAGAACCCATAACCGAAAGAATGGCAAAGACAGCAAAGAAAGCAAGGACAGGAAAGGAAGTTAAAGCAGTAATTAAAAAACACGACAAGCAACCCATCTTTAAAAGAAAAGCAATATCAGGATTAGCAACAAAGGCAAAGGATATTTTCAAGAACAGGAAGACTTATGATGTAAAATTTATGCTGTTTTCAGTTGCTAATAGAAACGAAATAAAGAAACCATCATTTATATTAGATGGCATATCATATTATCCTATATTACTGAAAGCATCAGGGAAGCAAAGAGCATTGGGCGAGGCGAATGTCAAAGCAAATCAGTTTATAGAAACAGTAGTAAGTAGAAAGATTAGAAAATATCATAAGGATGAAAAGGGACTGTATAAAAGGGTAATGCTGTTGATGAACACCAGTAGCGAATTTGATGATATAGGGCATCTTGTGGAATACGCTGACGCCATTAGAATTGAAAGCGTTGAACTGGTTGAAACTGACACCTCAAACTACGATGAAAGAGAACAATCACTGAGGGAAAGTCAGAATATAAGCATCTATTATAGATACATCCAGACTGAAGTTGACGCCGATGCTTTAACAATAAAAGAAGCATTACAAAAGAAGGAATATAAAGATAATGAATGTTGGATAAATGCTTTACTCGAAAATTTTGAAGGGACAGACCTATTGAGAGAGAGGCGACAACAAAAGAACACCAAAACCCTGACGCGTGGCAAAGTGCTTGAACTGCTGGAAATGACAGAAGAAGAGTTTATCAACAATGGAGCATCCATAAACCAAATGGATAAAGTCTTTCAATTCTTCAATATTCCGGCCAGACTTTATAACTTTACAGGAGGTTTAATTTATCAACATAATCCCAAAGACTACGAAAAGGGCAGAGTTAAAATGTTCAGAGGATTAGTTAAGAATAACCATATTTATTTGTTAAACCATGATTTAAACACATTAAGGCAAATGCAAGCAAACGAGGAAGGATTTAAAGCACCAACTACAAGCATATTTTATATTACTGACAGGAATGAACCTATTAAGTATAAAATGTTTGATGATGTAGATGATTTATTAAAAATGCGGGATGAAGAAGAATACGCTTTGATACATTCTGAAAATGATATGGTAAAAGTATTTTTTCAACTCAACGAAGCAGGATACAAACCCTACATTAAATATGGCAATTCCGGACAAATTGCTAATATTATGTGTAAGTGTTATTACAAAAAACTCAAAAAATACATTAAATATAATATTGTATCACAGAGTTTATCAAAAGATAGGATTGATGAAGATGTGGCGGTTGATGATGAAGACACATATAATAATATTGTTAGTGCTATGTTCCGATTTCAAAAGGACATGTTTAAGGAAATCCACTTATCATATTACAATGAAGTTGATATTAAGATATTAAAGGAGTGTAAAACTATTGTCCCGGTTGGGAGGTTTCATGACACGAATGTTAAGATTAAAAAGTTGAGGGAGATTGACATTAGAAAGGCATTTACTTTTGGCGGGGGCTGTATCAAATACATCCCGAGATTTACAGAGTTTGATGTTTTTAAACCCTTTACTCAGGATTGTGATATTAATAGTTTTAATAATCTAACTTTATACATTGTAGAAGTCTATGAAGGAAACCTATTTTTTAACAAGAAATATAATCTGATTTACGGTAAGTTTTTAAAGCAGTTGTTAAAGCGTGATATTAAGTTGAAGATATTATATTACAAACAACCTAATCATGTTTATAAAGTTAATTACAAGAAAATAATTGATGAACTCTATTCTACAAACATATCAAGCAATGAAGATTTAAATAAGCAACTACAAAAGAAAGTAGCAAACATCAGCATCGGTATGCTGGAAAAATCTCATAACACATCACAGAAAAGTAGCACATTTAACTCATTGAGGGAGGCATGTTATTATCAAAAGTTGAATCCAAACAGTAAAATCTATACAATCGGTCAGTACCAAACAGAATTAGAAGAATTAGAAGATGATGAAATGAGAGTAAAGGATACAGAAGGCATGACATATTATGTATTGAATGTGTCAGATAAAAAAGTATTGAGCAACGGTTTTACATACATCAAAGAGCTTTTGCTACAATACCATAATTTCAAAATGTATGAAACATATAAAACATTAACTGATAGTAATATTAAAGTGTATAGTGTTAAAACGGACAGTTTTACTATCCACGAAGACGATTTGGATAAAGTTTATGGATATACTTATTTGAGAAAATGGCGGGAAGGACTGCTGAAATTTGGTGATGAGATAGGCGACTGGAGACTGGTGGGACACCCTGTGTCCCAGCACTTGGGAAGTGAAACTTCCCAACTGGAAGAGAAGCACACTATAACATTACCAACCCAACCATATAAGTATAAGTTTAATGAATTACCTGAAATACCAAAGATTAAGAATATTAATATTTCTATTGAAGATGAATGGAATACTGAAAGCATTTGTAAAAAAGTTATTAAACAAAATCCAGTAATTATTAGGGGTAAATTTCCGGGCACAGGCAAGAGTTATATAGGTCAGCATTTCCAAAAGATGAATAAGAATGTATTATTTGTAGTGCCTACCAACCGACAACTACAAGAAATACAAGATAAAGGAATAGAAGCAACAACATATAACAAGTTTTTTAGCATTGCCGTTCATGAAGATGTCGGAGAGAAATTACCAATTTATGATTATTCGCCTTATGATGTAATAGTGTTTGATGAGATTTATATGTTGAATTTATACACTTTGAATAAAGTTTGGCAGTTTATGGAAAACAACACTCATATTATCAGAATTGCTACTGGTGATGTAAAACAATTAGAAGGGGTGGAAACCATGACAAACTGCCAAGACCCCGCAACATACATTGACAACTGTATAGACACAATGTTTAAATATAATATTTTCTTAAAAATATGTAAGAGAGTAGGAGCAAAGGACAGCGTAGAAGGAGAAAGAAACAGAAAAATATTAAATGATATGTATAATGACTGGTGGGAAAACAACATTCCACGCAAAGAGTTTATACTTAAATACAGTTATTTAACCGATGACATCATGGCATCAGAGCATAATATCGCTTATACCAATATGAGATGCGAAAATGTAGCAAATGAGATTAGAGACAGATTAAACATAAGTGAGAAATATGTAGTGGGTGATATTTTGGTTGCCAGAACATGGATTAAACAACCAAGGGTTAATATCAATTTGAGATACAGGATTACAAAGATAGAAGATGATGAAACAGGAAAACAAATAACATTACGGAATATAGCAAGACAAGAAGATGAGTTTATGTTGTTTGAACCTATTGTAGATAAAAACTTCATCTATCCTTACTGTGCTACTTGTCATTCAAGCCAGGGGTCAAGCGTAAAGGAAAGCATAACTATTCACGAATGGGACTTACCCATAACCAGCAGAGAGTGGATATGGACGGCATTGACTCGCTGTGTTGATTTTAGGAAAGTTAAATTTTATTGTAATCCAGACTTTGATAAGCAAATGGATAAAAATATGATAATGAGATATTTTAAAAACAAAGTAGAAAATTATAAGATACAAGACAGGAGGGCAAAGAGAGAGATAACCGAAGAAGAATACATAAGCGCTGAATGGTGCTTGTCGCAGTTTAAAAGTAGATGCAAAAAGTGTAATACTTCGTTTAACTTTGAAACGAAGAAGGGAAAATTATGTAGCAACTTTACGGCACAGAGATTGTGTAATGATACAGGGCATGAAATGGATAATTGCTGTGCTTACTGCTTCTATTGTAATGTTTCAGCACATTAATATTTTAAGATTTATATTTTAAAATCTTAATTAATTATATGGATAAACAAAAAAAAATTAGTGATATTTATTACGATAAAAGCGGTTATGGCAGTAAAGCTATAACTTTACAAGATGCAAGAATGAAGGACAAAACAATTACTATGAGTGATGTAAATGAATTCTTCAAAAAGAATGTTGAGGAAAAAAGGAAAATGCGAGGGCAGAACAGTTTTGTTGCTCCTCATGCCTTTTGGGAATTTCAATTAGATTTGTTTTTTATTTCTAAAAATGATTTGGAAAATCAAAAGTTTAGAATTGGATTAATATTAATTGATATATTTAGTAAATATGCTACTGTAATACCTATTGCAAGTAAGCAACCGCCAGATGTATTAGCAGGAATAATGGAGGGTATTAAGAAAATGGATGGAAAACCCAAAATGATATACAGCGACGAAGAAGGTAGTTTGTTTAGTTCTGTTATTACTGATTATCTTGATGAGGGAAAAATTGAATTACACACCACAAGAGGACATCCGGCATTTGGTGAAAGATTTATTAGAACCTTTAAGGATATGCTTTTTAAAAGAGTTGATGCGGATGAAAAGAAAGGTAAAAACAATATACAATGGATAGATTACAATTTAGAAATATTATTGACATATAATAATAAATTAGTAAGTTCCGTTACGAAAATGACACCATTAGAAGCAAGGAAGAAAAAGAATGAGTTTGAGGTGAAACTGAATATATCAATGAATGCCAGAAAAACCCGTGTGTATCCTGATTTAGATGTAGGGCACAAAGTCAAGATAATGAGGAAGAAAGCGATTAGTGAGAAAGAGAGAACCAGTCATTGGTTAAGGACAGTCCATACAATAACCAAAATAGAAAATAAATTGGGGCAGAAGTATTATCATGTTAGTGATTTTCCCAAACCTCTATTGCGACATGAAATGTTGAAATTATAGTTTTAGACTAAAAAGGTTTAAAGAAATAATACCTATATATATTAGTGATAAATATGGCTGTATTTACAGAGGTTGAACAGGAAGAAATTATCAATGAATTCTTAACTTATATTGAACAACAGGAAACTAAAATAATTGATGATTTTTTGAGTGATAATGATAATAAAACAGAAGAAGAAGATGACAGTTACGGATTTGTAACTGAAAAACGGTTAGAAAAGGAAATTACAGAACATCATAAAATGATAAACAATATTGAAACGAAAAATTACATCCCATTAAAACATGCAATGATAAAATATATGGAACAAACCAACAACCAACACATAATTAGAAATGCTGGAAACTATTCATACAGTCAAAATACATCCAATTGGTGGTATTTAAGCTTTAGAGAATTTGAATGGTTAATCGAAATGAAAAAGAATGGCAACAGATGGGTTTGTAGAAAGGAAAAATTAGATGCAGTTGATTTTAACATATTGTATAAATATAAAATGTTTAGAAAAAGATTTGATTAATTATAAAAAACGAATGAACCAGACCTTGCCCATAATATGTCTACAACATTTGTGATAAAATTTATTGTAAAATAATTTATCATATTTTTTGGAATAATATTTTTTTAAAATTTTGTAAAACTATATTTTCTAAAATTTATATTTTAAAATTTATATTTTAAAATATGGATGAACTTACTAGGAAATTACCTGCTTTGAAATGTTGAAATTATAGTTTTAGACTAAAAGGGTTTAAAGAAATAATACCTATATATATTAGTGAGAATGGAAATTAATAAATTACCTGTTGAAATATTGAGCAATATTAATTCCTTTAAATTTGGCAAACCTGAGTATATAAAAATAAACAGTTGTCATAACGAAGCATTGAAGAGAATACAGACCAATTACAAAATTAAAACAACTGAACCACAAACAATATACAAATACCTAAAATTAATAAATGGAGGAACAGAGAAACGAGTTTTCAGGGGATATGATATTGAAAGAAGAGTGCCATTTGGAATGGACAGCATTGAAAGTATTATCAACAAGCAAAAGAATGAGTTATTAAGTTTAATCTATGAAGAAGTAGAAGATAATACTGATTTTCGAGCCAAATTAGATGTGTTTTTAGACATAAGAGTAAGGCATAGTGAGCGAGAGTATAAAGAAGGCATGTTTTCAAGTTTAAGCATAAGTTTCTGTCCTTATGAATTGAATGAAGATAATTACATAAACATAAATGAAAAACAATATTAACAAAGTGTTGAGTGAAGCTGTCAACCATTTGAAGAACGGCATTCAAAATTTGCACCAGTGTTTTTACTGTTTTGGCATACAATCATTTGGTTTCAGATTAATCATTAAAGAAGATGTTTAAATAACAGCATTGTTAAGATAATTTGTTATTATCTTAAACATGTTGATATTTTGGACTTTGTTATGTTCCTTGTTTGGTCTTTTGTTTGGTTTGTTGTTTGGTGGGTTTTTTCTATGAGGGTCTTACCCCAGACCTTGATATTTATTATGCCTAAAACTGTTTAAAGGAATGACGCCTTACTATGGTAGAGGATGAGTGAAGAAATGAAAACTTGTAAGCAATGTGATAATACTTATTCATCCGATTTGTTTAAGAATAGGATGAAACTTTGTAATTACTGCCGAGAACAAAATAAGATTAAGAATGATGAAACGAAAAAGCAATGGAAATTGAATAATCCTGAAAGGGTAAAAGGGTATAGGAAAAAATACGAAGAAGAGAATGCGGATGACATTCAGGAAAGAAAAAAGAAATGGAGAGAAAGCGAGAAAGGGAAAGCAACAATACAAGCAAACCGGCAAAAAGTTCATTATTGCGAATTGTGTGATTATGAAGTTAAAAAAGAAAAGAAGTCTCAACACGAGAAATCTTTAAACCATCAATATTTTTTACAGAAAAGTTTGAATGGTGAAAAACTGGAACGACCGGATAGTAAAGAAATTGTAAATGGCGTGTTGTGGTTTAGATGTTTGAAATGTAAGAAGAAAGAAATTTATTATGCTTGGTGCGACCATGTATCAAGTGAAGGACATATCAATAAATGTTGCGAGGTTGATTGAAATGGTTTAAGTTATTCTTTAAAATGAATAACTTGAAGCATTTTATATAGATTTTGGCGAGTGGTTTGATTATATGCTGGTGTGTGCGCGGGGCGTTAGCAAATGATGAGGTTGTTGGCAAGCTCTCTCTTGCTAATACACCCCTCCCATATCAGCACGGAATGCGGACCGGGACCCAAGAAGAATTTGGGTTGTCCTTGTGGCTTCCCCTTCAAACCCATACCAAAAAACACGTCTCACGCCGCGGCGCTTGAGCTGCCAGTATCCCAGCTCAGGCTTGTGGACAGGCACCCACTCCAGAGGCGTGGCCAGGCGTCTCTTGTCATGGCCTGGCCGGCAGTACTTTTGGCATGTCCCCTGCAAATGAGTTGTCAACCTTTCGGGGGCCACGACCGAAACTGAAAAGGAGGAAACCGCAAAGCTCCAAAGGTCAAACTCGCTTTGGGCGCGGTCTTCACTCGAACCCAACCAAAGCCTGGTTCACCCCGTGCCTCCAAAGGAGATCTCACTCGGCACCTGTGCGACGCGACGCGACGCGAATCCTATGCCATCGGTCGCCTTGTCGCTTCGCGACAGGAAGTAGCCGAAGGTCTGCTCCGTGAGGCCGTTCCTTGGAGGTTTTTGTGCTCGAAAGCATGCCAACTCAGGCAGCCGGGTCGCATCTTGGACATCTGGCCAAAGAAGCCTGGCAAGGGAAACCGAAAGGTCCCCAGTCCAAGTGAGCGAATCTCAAAATGGCCCGAACTCCGCCAGGTGCTTCGTTTTCTGCTTTTTGCTTCCCAAACATGGGAATTCGCCCTCTTCCTCCAGAGGTTGGTGGCGTTTTGGTCCAAAAAGCGGTCACGCGACGGCCCGACCTCTCGCCTCGGGGTTTCCGGGGCCCCCGGCTGAACTCGGGGTCCACGGCCAGGGACGCGAGGCCCAGGCCCAAGACGCCGTCGAACTCGAAGGTCATGAAGGGCTCCTGGAGAAAACCACATGGGATGTCATGGGAAAAAGCTCACCTTGAATTTGGCCATGAAAAGAAGAAAAAGACGAGTGGTGTTAAGAGGTGGAATTAATTCGCGAAGGGCTGCCTGTTTCCTGAAGAATCAATGACTTGAGGTGTGTCTTCAGACCAAACTGGGATGTCCATGTTTTCCTAACCCGAAAAGGGTAGGCTTGAACAATACCACGCTTCATCGGACGATTGAAGCCCTGAAAAGTGGGTGGACACATTCAGCCCGCATGCCCACAAAAGGTCCAAGTGAAGTTCAAATGTCTGGACCCTTCTTTGTCCACAGCTCACAGGTTGTAGGGGAAGGATGTCACGGTTCTGACGACTGGAAAAATGCAAAAGGTGAGGGGCTGCCAGGCATGCTAAAAACCAACTTGAATCCCAACGCCCACAAAGCACATCATCTCAGGGGTGATTCAGAAGTCATGAGCATCTATCCCTTGACTGAGCATCTGGGCTCAAGAAGCATCCAGCGCTCATACACCCCGTGCCTGGGTCATCTCACTGGCCAAGATCACCCGGAGCTCGGTGCAATCCTGTGGAAGAAAACGGCAGGTCAGCTGGATTCCATGTGTCCAGGTCACCGAGCCCAAGAAACCGCGAACCGAACCGATCGGGGCCGATGGCTTGCCGCCTTCCGAGAGGCGGTGTTGGGGGAAAGGCACACCGTGTCCCGCACAAACTCCCCGGTCACCTGCGCGCGAGATCGGCTCTCAGGCAGAGAAGTCACTAAACTTACAACTGCTAAGTTCAAGGCTAAACACCTTCAAAACAAGTCAAGTAGTGCAACTACGAAGAACGAAACAATCAAACCTGGCTCAAGCCGTAGAACATGGTAGAAGCCTAGAGCCAACTCAAGCCGTTCTCACCAACGGAATGCGTCGCCTCGCCCGTGCCGAAGGCGATGTTCACCTGGTCCCGGCGGGTCGCGTTCTTCTTGACCGGGTTCCCGTCGTGGTCCAAGTCCACTGCGGAGTCGGACGCATTGCCTCGGAGGCCGAAAGGCGGGATGCGCTGCGTTTAACAGACACGAAGTGACATGTTCTGTCGGCCCGATTGCTGCTGCAACTTCTTGAGCGCAAATCCGGATGCAATCTGGAGATGCCCCATTCGAGTTATTCAAACCTCTCCAAGCCATCAATCAAGCCGTTCCCACTTCGGCGGCAAGATCGTGCACCTCGCCAAAGGAAACCTGCCTTACAATGGCCCAAAAAGGTGATGTTCAAAACCGCGAAGGGACATGTAGGGATTGCTCAGCCTGCCAAGATGCGGAAGAAGCGATGGTGCCGAGCACCTCGGGCGCTTCCCATTTCACGGCGCCTTGACTCTCTCACGCCAAGCCAAGCCGCAGGTTTCCGAGCGGCAGGTCGCGGAGGGAACGAAGAGGTGCGCGCTACCTTCCGGCTCTTGCGGCACAAACTGCACAGAGTTTGTGTGTTTGTGTGTTTTAGTGTTGTTGTGTTTTAGTGTTGTTGTTTTCGATCTTGTTTGCTTGTTTTCTTCCTTTGTTGTCTGATTTTTGCGCTGGTTTTGGCACTGAGCTTCAAGCATCAAAAAACCGGCAGAAAATGCGCAACTCCTTAATGTGCGAGCTTGGGCACCAGTGTCAAAAACAACGGTGAAGGACTGCTGCCTGGCACGGCTGACCAAGTTGAAGTGCTACAGCGACTGACGTGCACGACAATTGCAGCAGCAAGCCATATGAAGAAAAAAAACTCAACCGCTCCTTGGGTTGCCAATGTGGATCTTGCCAAAGTAGGCCGTCTTGTAGGACACAATCTTGTTGTTTCGGACCACTGGGACATACCTCACAACATGCTTGCACTCTGGCGCGCTCGAATCTGTTTGAGGCTGCTTATCCATATGTCCAAGGCACTGCTTATCCAGAGGGATGGTGGCCACAGGTCCAGCCTGCCGAAGGATGTCAGACAAATGCGGAGGCTTTCTCCGGAGCCTGAACAGTTCCTTCTCGGACAAGCCCTCTGACAGGTGCCAAGAGGGCGAAGAGCTTGATCATGGAAGCGACAATAGCCTCGCTCGAATGATCAGATCTCACACATGTCACAGATGAAGTCCTGTGCAAGAGCCCAATGCAAGCATTGCCAGAGGTCGTGCCAAGCAGCCATGGTTGACTTCGTGCACGGTGGGTGTTCGTGCGGTGAAGTCCAATAGGTACGGTACGCGGTTTGCGTAACTGGGGGGAAACACGAGCCACAGCGACGGCAAGAATTGCATATTGCTGCCATGGATGTGCCCCAAATTGGGGACCCTCAATGAACAGTTTCTCCAAGACACAAACCCCGAAGATGCCATGCAAGAAACCACGCGGAATCTGGAAAATGCCGCATTCGCAGCGCATCGTGCAACTTCAAAGTTCCAACGAAAGCAACAATAAAAATAACCGAAAACTGCGAAGCAACAGAAACAAAAAATGGTCGGAAACCAAAACAAGATTCCAATCCTAAAACTGGATTGGTTTGTTGGGTTCCATGTTAGGGTTACCAACGCCTGTCAGTGCAATTGGCAGTCTTGGCAGCTGGCTCATTTGTTCCGGTCACGAACGGTCATTCGGATGCAAGAGCAAACTACACGGGGAACGGCATCCATGACGTCTGGTCGCTTTTGGTTTCGTCCTGGTGCCGAACATGCTCTGAGATTTTGTTCTTGACGCACACACCTGACTGAGCGGATTGAGTAACACAAGCTTCTTAGCGCCTTGTTGCATTTGGGTTCGATAACAAATTGCAAGAAACATTGTGGAGAACTCATCCAAACCTCACCAATCCCCCACCGCATTTCTCAGCTGCACAGCCGTTGAAACTGCGAACCTGGTGAAACATGCATTGTTAACCTGCAATCGTTATTTATTTAATCCCTGGGCCCCTACCCACAAACATGTTGAGCCAAAATCTTTACGGCCCGAGGAACCTCGAAAACAATCGGTTAAATCGAAAAAGGGTTTGGCCACCTGAGCCAAACACCGCGCAGGGGCAAAGAACCAAACACGGAGGACCAGCACAAGAGCACGCGATGGCCAACGCGGGAGAACCACCACCTGAGGAACAGAGGAAGCAAAACAAACACCACCTCACGGGTGAGGCGCAATGGGGCGAAGCCCTTAAGGCAGCTTGTCATGTGCAACACAGCTTCAAGCCGGAACTCTTTTCTCCAAGACAAGGGGAGCAAATCCGAACCCGCTGCGACCCCCCATCTTCAACGTGAGGGCCTCTGCAGTCGCCACTCAGGCGCCCCCCAGTCGACTCGGATCCTTGAGCATCCTTCGGCAACTAGTCCTTCGGTCACTTCACGCGAAGGAGCGTCAGCTATGTTTGAAGCTGTGAGCACACAAAACGATTTAATCCAGTCATCAGAAAATTCTGTAGCCCCCGTGCCCCTGATGAATCCGCTCCGCGCAGCCTCGTTGTCCAAATAAAAAACAACCGCCGCCCCGGACAATTGTTTTCCCCAAAGGCGCAGACTGACCAGGAGCGGCAAGATCTCAAGCTCATAAATAGGGTTGGCCGAGGACTGCTGAAGCTCGGTCATCATCTGTGCGGGGACTCTCTCAGAAAAGAAAGAAACCTTCGAACCATGTTGGTCCAAAAGAACCCCACCAATGCTGCCACGTTTGTCAGCCATGTCCCCTTCGCAAGAACCATCCGTGAATACCAGCCACGTGCAGCAAACCGCCCCCGTCACCTCCACTGGCCGGCCTGACCGCACCCTATCCAAGATCACAGACAGAGCATCTTTCAGTTTCCCTTGAACTCGACAACGTCCGCGGGAATCACTGCAAGCGCGGCCCAACTCTCTGACAGCCATATTTGCCGAGCGTCCCCAAACGAAACTCTCAAACCAAATGAGCCTCCCCCGCAAACGTTCAGCTTCTTTGCGACTCAGCTCCCCAGACTCAATCACAGCATGGAGGGCCTCGGCCAGTTCAGTGCGCCTTTCTTCCGTGTGCCCCACGAGCGCCACCCCTTTCGGAATGCCCAGCAGGTTGACAAGAAGGCCCAAAGTCCTGAAACAACCATCAAACTGCATTGCTTTGTGGCCCTCCCTTGCGAAACGAACGCCCCATAGGTCCAGCAAACATTCCATGGAATAAGCAGCACTCATCTGCAAACCATCGTCGTCAAAGAACCCTGTGAGACAGATCCGCAGCCCTGCCATGGCCGCGAAAACGATAGCTGCAGACACCCTCAAAAAGCCTCCAACAGACCCCACCGCCCCAAAGGGCAGCGCATTTACTTTGAAGAAGCGAACCCCACCTCCCTTGCCGCGCACAGCTGGGCGAGCCAGTTCCCTGTCCTGTTCTGCAACCCGGTACTGTTTGTAGGCGCTTGAAAGGTCGTACGTGCGGCCGACCAGAACCGGATGGCACGCTTTGGTCTGGACGTTCAGCGAGAAGCTCACCAAGGCTGCCATCGAGTCCACCGCTTGAACTCTTAATCGCTCACTCATGCCACAGCAATCATTCAATCCTCCAATGGTGAAATCGTCGATGAGCCGATGCTTTGCGCCCTGTCGGTACAGAAACGCTTTGCCAAGAGCACCCTTTCCAGGTCGGAACTTCGAGCATGGTCTCGTCCCACATCACATCGTCCAGCTCCGTCCATTCATCAGCTTTCAAGCTTGACTCTGCTGTCAAAGACTCCGGTCTTCGGTCTGCCAAATATGTGTCACTGTACCCCAGCGACGCAAGCATCTCTTTCACAAAACACACTTACCTGCAAGCACTGGTTTTGCATGTCCAGGCAGGGAAGCATGCAACTCTTCCTCCTTGGCAGCCAGTTCCTCTTGCCGACTTAACCAATGCTCAATGAAACTCAGACGTTTGCCAATGATCTCCAGAGCCGGACCACGCCTGGATCCACAAATCCGTAGCTGTTCATCACACTGTGCTGGGACGATATCCGTCAGGCACCGACTGCCCCTGGGCAACGACTGCCAAGGCCAATCCAGAGCTTGGCTTGCCCTCAGGCAAGGATCATAGCAGTCGTTTCAGACCTTACCCAGCGCGCGCTCATGTTAGTGATCTCCGCTTTCAGCTGCGGAGCCACCCAGCACGCAGGCCTTGGCCTCAGTCTAGCCTTGCAGTCACATATCAGCCAGGAACGCACAGACCAGGTTCGATCCCTGCTCAGCCCGCCAATCACAGCCCTTACGCCGCGTGTTCGGCGCCAGGCCTGCAATGCCCAGGCCATATGGCCCTGTCCGCCTATCTGAGCCCTCTTCTACTGCTCAGCTGCAAGCCACGCTGAAGGACAAGTGTGCTGCCGAATGGGTTTTGACACTCAAATCCTGCGTCGCTAGCAGCATGCTGGCGCACGCCCGCAGATCCTTGTCGAAGCATCGCTGCGGAAATTTTCGGGGGGCACGCTGTCGCAGTACCTCCGCGCCATCCGCCTTTTTCTCACCTTTGTAAATCAGTGCGTGGGTGATTTGATGAGCCTTACCCTGGCCCATCTTTCAGATTTCATCGCAGGCTGCCATGTGTCTCAAGGAGAGGACCGCACGGCACTCAAGCGCAGTGCCATCATGATGAGCAAGGCCCTGTCTTGGTTCGCGCGCATTGGGCAGATATCAAGCCTGCTAGACTTGATGGGTAGCTATGACCAGCGCCCTTTCGCCCACGTGCGCGCCATAGTAGGCTGCCAGCAAAAGCACCCCGCCATGGATCACAACACACACACGTGAAATTGGCCGGATCTTGGACCGGCACAGGATCGGGCAGCCATGCTGCCGCCGGCCTTGCCCCACAGCGGGCCTCATGCGCCGTTTTCACCATTGCATGTGCCAGTGGAAGCTGCCCTGACTCCAGCCTTGCCCTATGCGCACCGTAGCGAGCCAAGCGCCTCGCCAAGGCCACACACGCCCGCCCAGGCAAGCTCATCAGAGCTGCACCCAGTGACGTTGGCCGCCATTAGCCTTGGCCTTGACTGCTTCAAGCCTTTTGACCTAGATGGAGACACTGCGCACGACATCCTGGATAACAAAGTCTTCGAGGCCCTTCTCAGACTCTGCTGGTCAGGAGCCGTGGCCCTGATCATGCTTGCCCCGCCTTGCAAAGAATACTCCAGACTCAAAGGGCGGGCCCAAAGCCTTGAGAACCCCGCAGTATATGGACTGGATAGCAAGACCATCCACGACCTTTGCAGAGCCTTTTTTTCAAAGGAGGCGGTGGCATTTGGGAACAGCCGCCATCAGCCATGTCCTGGCTGGAAGAGGCCAATTTCCAAACGCTACGTGATCACCAGTGTGCTCTGGTGTGGGTAGACGCCTGCAGGCGCAACAAAGCCTTCTCCAAGTCGTGGGCGTTCGGCTGCAACAGTTCAAAAATACGGGCCCTGGAGGCCCGTTGCAATCACTCATACAAGCATTGAAGCATTGCAGGCGTGAAAGAACAAGGGGTATACCTCAGCACTCTGACCGCTGAACACTCCTTCCCTGGCCCTGCAACTGGCCCAGGTAGGCATAGGAAGGGTCAGTAAAACAGGCTCCTTCCGACAAGCACTGCCATTGCACTCCGATTTCTCCAGACTGGCGCCTGGCACCTTGCAGGCTCCCCACATGCGACGGAGCAGGAATGCACTCCTCCGCAGATTGGTGTTGTCCCAAACCAGAACACCCGCTGCAAGCAGTCGCCAGGCCCTGGCTGCGTTGGATGCATGAGCGCAAACTGGTGCCACGAACTGGCACACATCAAAAGCGGTTCTCCGGACTGCCCCCTCTCGCCGTCCGAAAGCCTGGAAGTGGCAACTCTAGCGTACACAGCTCTAAAATTGCCCTGCCCTTCAGACATGAGCCCCAAGGCAGGGCCGTGTCAGCCTTGCCACCCAGCCTTCAATGGCCGGCAAAAAAGCCAGACTCCGCGCTGCCGCCGGATCTGGAAATTTGTAAGGGCAACTGGAAGATGGACGAGGACGAGCCAGAAACCGTGCAAGGCTTGCTGCGCAATAAAATTGCCAATAACTGGATTGTAGAAACCAGCCTTAGCATAGCCGACGCTCGCGAAAAATGGCCCTTAGGCATTGCCGTAGGCAAGTTAAATGTTGTTTTTGCAGAAGGGAAAGAGCCGCGCCTTGTCTTGGACAGCACCGTGTGCCAAGTGAATACCAGATGCCATCTGCCAGAGCGCCTGAGCTTGCCAATGGCATGGACCTGGCGCTGTCCACGCAGCCAGAAAAAACAGTCAGGCGCCTTCATAGGCGCCAGCATTGACTTCAAAGCCGCACACAAACAGGTGCAAGTCCGCCCTGAAAAGCATGGCCTTCTACTCTTCGCCTTTCAAGGAAAGCTCCACCATTACAGAGTGCGCCATTTTAGGGGCCGTTTCTCGGCATTCTGGTGGCAGCGCACCGGCGCATTCTTGCTTCGCCAGGTGCATGGATTGCTGGCCTGGAAGCCCCACAAAGCCTTCCTTTTTGTGGACGACCTTGTGCGCACTCTTCCGGAATAGCGCACCAGACATGTTTGCCTTGGTGGTGCCAACTTCGTGTCCGCCAAGCTAACCAAGCTGGACGCCTTGATCAAATCACTCTGGGGAACCGACAGGTACCCCGCAGTGCATAGGCCTGCTCATTTGGGCCACCAGCATTGCCCTACATCTCAGATCCTGGCTGGCGCCACTGTACTCGGACCTCAACAGCCCACCAGGCTCAATGCACTCGATACCGCCTCAAATGTGGTCAGCCTTTAAGCCTTTAGAGCATCCTTGAACAAGAATCGAATCTCAAACTAGCCGTAGCCTTCCGGGCTTGTGGATCACAGTGGGCTCCAAAATCTTGAAAATTTCCCATGCACTGCCCTCAGGACATCCCGCAAGCGCCGGCTCCAGCAAGCCCACATGGGCGCGCATCGCGGACCCCACAACCCATACACTACGCCTTTCCAAGTCAAGCCAACAATGCCTTACTTGGATGGCGTCGTGCTTTCGGCACTCGCCTGTCAGCCCTTGGCGCGGCCACACCAGCTGCAAGCTCTGGCTGCCGCGGATGCGTGTGCCGAAGACAATTTGGTAGGGATTGGGGGCTGGGCAATCACATCCTCTCAAGTAGTTTGGTTTGCCGAGACTGGAACATGCAAGACATACGAGCCGTGTAGCCTTGCCTTGTCAAGCCTGGACAGCGGTACATCGCTGCTTCGAGAAGCTTAACATCGCTTGAAATGCAACCTGGAGCCAAATTGCGGCGCATATCTAGGATCATTTTGCAGCCACACGCCTGCACGCAGCGTTTTAGCTCTCTCTTTAGAGGGCGTTTCCCAAATGGGTTCTATTCTAACTGAGAGGCACTCGTCCGTCCAGCATTTGACCTCGTCCTGCGAAGGATTCGAAGTCTAAAACGCTGCGTGCAGGCGTGTGGCTGCAAAATAATGACCCCTAGATATGCTTGCAATTTGGCTCCAGGTTGCATTTCAAGCGAGCCAACCTTTGCAGGGCTAAGAAAAAAACAAAAAAACAGAAAACAAGGGGTCCCAAAAAAAGGGGTCACCGAAAAAAAGGGAAAAGTGGTTTCCTTTGGCAAAGCTTGACATCGCTTGAAATGCAACCTGGAGCCAAATTGCGGCGCATATCTAGGGGTCATTATTTTGCAGCCACACGCCTGCACGCAGCGTTTTAGACTTCAAATCCTTCGCAGGACGAGGTCAAGGTAGAATAGAATCCATTTGGGAAACGCCCTCTAAAGAGAGAGCTTCAACACAAGTGCCACTTGTGTTCACATTCCGGCCGCGCCAAGCCGCTGAACTCCTTGCTATATGTGCTATATGTGCTATATGGGTCTTACACGCCAAGCCGCTGAACCCCCACAGTCTCCGGGCTCCTTGCTATATGTGCTATATGTGCTATATTATTCTGTACGCGCGAAAAATCTGTAGTATATGTGCTATATAGGGCCATATAGCACATATAGTACATATAGCAAGGAGCTGGGGGAGAGTGGGGTTCAGTGGCTTGCCTTGTGACACCCATATAGCACATACAGCACATATAGCAAGGACCCGGGGGAGAGTGGATGTTCAGTGGCTTGCCTTGTGAGACCCATATAGCACATATAGCACGTACAGCAAGGACCCCGGGGGACTGTGATAGTTCGGCGGGTTGGCACTCCGTACGCGCCGCATTTTGCATGGTTTTTGCATGGTTTTTGCATGACATGGCTCGCCCAACCTCGTTTGATGGCTCGCCCAACGGCTTCGATACCTAGCGCGCCACATTCCTGCCCGGCATAGAAGCCCGGCCGCACCACCTGCCCGGCATCGGAGCCACAGCCCGACGGGTTCGCCCAACGACTCTTAGCTGAACTCCACGCGGGCATGTCCCAAAAAATGGTCCGTGCCTGTTTTCAGTTCCGAGGCACTTGTGTTCTCGAGCATCACAGCCGCGCCGCCTGACACGCCACCCGGCCGCGCCACCTGCCCGGCATAGAAGCCTCGCCCACCTTGTTGTCCCTGGAACCGAATTGCTTCAACATGTCGGATTGACATGTTGAAATTCTCGTCATTCTTCATCGCAGACCACTGCCGCGCCACCTGCCCGGCATCGAAGCCTCCCGGCCGCGCCACCTGCCCGGCATCGGAGCCCTGCCGAGCCCGCGCCAGCCCGCCGACGTGGCTTCGATAACTGGTCCAGGTTGCAGTTTTGATTTGGCGTGGATTTTTGACATGCTTTTTTGCTTGATTTGCAGATGTTTTTTGGTTGAATTGGCGTCATGTGTTACTTGAATTGCTTGGTGGCTCGCAGCAAAGAGTGTGACACGTGCATGCGTTCACTAGCATTACAGTTTGACAATTTGCTGCAAAGTTGCGCGCACTTCAATTCAATCGATGTTGCAATGGGATTGGGATGGAGACTGGGGCAAAAAACGCCCGCCAAGGCCGAACTAGCTTTTTATTGCAGCATCAAAGAACTGTGTTTTGCAGGCATGGCCCATCGGACGACAGACGGCAAGAGAAGCACAAGGAGGCCCTCGCCGAGAAGGCTGATCAAGCCATGAGCCCCCCCACTCCGTTTCTCATGTGAATCATTGCACGACACCCGCCCAGGCCAGGGAGCTGGGGCGACTGCAGGCCCTTCTCGGGGCCGAACAGGAAAAGTCCAAAGGCCTGCAGGAGAAGATCGAGCGCTACATCACTGCCTACGACGAAGGCGCCCGCAAGCTCCTTGCGCTCGAGATCAGCGACGCTTCGTTGCGGAGCTTGCAGGGGGAGCAGGCGAAGGCACGCTTGTTGTTTGGTTTTCCACCGGGTGTCGTGGTTTGAACTTCTGGGCAGGTCATCAACGAGAAGGACAAGGAGATCAAGCAGCTCCAGGATCATGCAGCACAGGCGCGCGAATTGCTTCTCACGCGGTCCCATGCTGTAAAATTCTGGGCAGGTGGTCGTTGCCAAGGACGCGCAGATCAAGCGTATCCAGGAATCCTTTTCAAAGGCTCGTTCACTGGTTTTGCGCTGTGTGGTTTAGCTTTTCCCTTTTGGGCCAGATCATGGAGAACAAGGACAAACATATCTCGTGGCTCCAGAATCAAATCGAGAAGGTTCAAGAGCCGACTGAGAAGGCGCTACACCCCAGGCTGCTGCAAAGTCACATTCTACATGTTTTTTCTTTGACAGGCAAAGAAAGCCTGCAAACAAGAGAAGGAGAAGTCATAGCTCTCAGAGGCCTCGTATTTTTTTTCACACAGCACTCCTGTCTGATCTGCTCAGGTTCTCTTGATCATCAAGATGCACAGCCAAGCGCAGGCAGCTCATTGCCTGCAGATCAGAGGGACCGTGCTTCCTGTGCATCAGGTTGCAATCTGAGGGGGAAGAGCACGTCTTTATCTGACGAGAAAAACGATGCGGTTTGAAGCCTGCAGAGAGTGAGTTGGGGCCACTGTACAAGTGGCGGGTGGGGCCACCGTGAGTGAAGTGGCGGATGGGGCCACTGTGAAGTGGCGGATGGGGCCACTGTGAAGTGGCGGATCAAGTGGCAGGCTAGTTGAGCGTGCGTTTTAGGGTAGGACGTGCCGAGCAGGCGCGTAGGGATAGACGCTTAGTACGGGTTCGCCCAGCCTCGTTTGATACTAGCTCGCCCAACCCGCTGAACCTTCACACTGTGGAGGCTTTGATACCGAGCGCGCCACGTTCCCCCGGCATAGAAGCCTCCACCGGAGCCTGTCAGGTAGAATAGAATCCATTTGGGAGAGAGCTGCACCGCCTGCCGCAGCGTCACGATGGGCGTTGCTGGGCCAGGAAACGAACATTTTGCGAAACTGTCGTCATCACATTCCTGCCCGGCAGAGCCGCGCCAGCCCGCCGACGTGGAGGCTTCGATACCTAGCGCGCCACGCAGCTCATCGAAGTCGTGACGAACACTAAGCAGTCAAATGCTTCCTTGACATGGACAAAGCTCAAGAATGAGGATTGGTGGCACCAATGTCACAAATGCGAGGTTCCCAGGACAGCGTGGAGGATCATCGTCTGATCTCGTTGACACCCCGGCCGCGCCACCTGCCTGGCATCGAAGCCTCCCCGGCCGCACCACCTGCCCGGCATCGGAGCCCTGCCGAGCCCGCGCCAAGGGATTCTTCCCAGGTGGACAACCTCGACATTTTTTGTGAGGATGTCAGGCACGTTCTGCAGAGGCGCGACCCTGGCCGCGCCAGCCCGCCGACATGGAGGCACGCAGCTGATGATGTCTCGTATGTTATCACCAACTACGAAGCAGTGTCCGATTATGTCGGACACTGGCTCCATCGTGCGCAGGTCACATTCCTGCCCGGCATCGGAGGCTTCGATACCTAGCGCGCCACATTCCTGCCGCGCCACCTGCCTGGCATAGAAGCCTCCCGGTCGCGCCACCTGCCCGGCACAGAAGCCTCAACCCGGCCGCGCTTGCGCCACCCGAGGTCCAGGAAAAAAATCCAGTTGTCCCGTGAAAGAACGGCTGTAGGGAAAAAAATTCCAGTTGCCGCGTGGGACGACGTAGCACGCTTTTTATGACCGGTGAGGTCTTGCGATTTGGGGCCTGGTGCGGGCCTGGTGCGGGCCTGGTGCGGGCCTGGTGCGGGCCTCGAGGGGTTGGTGCGTTTGACGCACCAACAAGCCTCGCTTTGCGGAATATCCACTGGACTAAGGCGTCGGCAAACATATGTAAACATGATTGAAGGACCTGTCACGACAACGCAGCAGCCATCCACCGCAGAGCTGGCCTCAAAGCTGGACAGCAGCGCGCTGGCGCCGGCAATTGCGCCCCTAGCAACGGCGGCGGCCCTGGCCACCACGGACGGACAGGTGGCCGCGCACGGAAGCAGCATCGCCGCGCTGCAGAGCTCGCTGACCACGGGTCTCTCCAACAAGGCAGACCAGTCGGCCTTCGACGTGCTGGAGGGCGTGGTGGCCACTAATAGCACCCCGGACGGCGTGGATCTGAAGCTGTCCAACTACAGCACCACGGCGGCCATGAACGGCCATCGCCTCGGCCAACCACGCCACGCACGGCCTCAAGACGAGCACTCCCTGGACATAGCGGCAAGGATCACGCCGCTGGAGGTAGACACCAAGGTGGCCAACGCTCTCCTGGGGGCCGTCACCGCCGCGGCGCTGGCCTCCAAGCACGCGAGCAGAGACGCCACCATCTCGGGGCTGCAGGCCTCCAAGGCGGACGCCAGCGCGCTGACAGCTTACGCCCTGCTCTCGGCCGTCGACACTTCCTCTGAGGCGGACTCGAAGATCTCGGCCGCTCTCCTGGACGCCGTCACCACGGCAGCCCTGGACGCCCTCGCCGGCAAGGCGGACGCCAGCACGCTGGCCGCCCTGCTCTCCACGGTGGACGGGTTGGGCACGCCGCTGGAGGTAGACACCAAGATAGCAAATGCCCTGCTGGGTCTCGCCACCGAGGCCTTCGTCGCAGCGCAGCTTGCTAGCCGGGACGCCAGCATCACGGCGCTCCAGGGGGCCAAGGCCGACGCGACGCTGCTGGCCTCATACGCCACGAACGCCGCGCTCTCGGCCAGCGAGACCACGCTCCAGAGCGCCCTTGACGCAATCCTCGCGGAGCTCGCCGCCCTGCAGCTTTCCGGCAGCGGAGTTGTTAACGCGCCGGCCTGGGCGGGCTTCACAACTTGGGAGCTCGCGGAAGCAACGTCGTTCGCAACTTGCATCTGGAGGCTCCTCTCTCTGCTGCGCTGGCCAACGGCGACGACACGCTGAGCATCACGGCAGACTGCTACTCCACGGCGGGCACTGACGCTGCTATAACAGCAGCCTTGCTGGCCTACTACACCTCCTCACAAGTGGACACTCTGTTGGGAGACTACCGAACCGGAACAGCGCAGGGGAGACGACCAGCGCCATCACGGCCGCGCTGCTGGCCTACTACACCTCCTCACAAGTGGACACTCTGTTGGGAGACTACCGCGCCGGAAGCGCGCAGGACAGGCGGCCATCACGGGCGCGCTGCTGGCCTACCGGACGGGCCCGGACCAGGACGTCTTCACGACCTACCAAATCACCCCGGCGCTGGTGGCGTACCGCTCAGCCGCCGACCAGGACACGGCAACAGCCTCGAGCATCGCAGCCGCGCTGCTCAGCTACTACACCATCGCACAAGTGGACGGCCTCCTTGCCGGCAAGCTCGGAGTCACGGAGGCGGCCTTGGCGCTGCAGATAGCAGCGCGCTTTCCGGACGACGGAGGGGCCGACAAGGTGGTGGCCGCCATAGGAGAGCAGATCCTGGCCCCCACGGACGTCTCACTGTCAAACTGGACGGTTTGCCCCAGCAGCGGCTGTCAGCGTGGTCCTGGCCACGGGAGTGAGCGTGGACGGCTACACCCTGACCCTGGCGGCGAACCCGTGGAACACTGCGCGCACCTACAACTTGACCCCGGGCCGAGAGCTCCTCTTCGCCTGCCGGTACCGGCGCACGGCCAAGATGTGCCTCCGAACGGGGTGGCGAAGCTGCACTTCGGGGCGCACTTCCAGGCGCCGGGCCTGCCCAACCAGACGGCTGGAACGGTGGACGTCTACGGCCTCCAGATCCTGGACGCAACCCTGGAGGCCGGCAACACGGTGGAGGAGGAGGACACGGCGGCCTCGGCCCTGTTGCTGAAGCACGAGTTCCTCCACGCAAAAGCCGACGACGCTCCAACAGCCAGAGCTCCGTGGCCGAGCTTCACTGTGGGAGGCTTCCAGCTGGAGGGTTACGCCATGACACCTACACCCTGACGCCGGGGAGACGTTACTCCTTTCACTGCCGGTACCGGCTGGGAACTTGGTGATGTACGTCAGCGCGGCCGACAACGACTACGTGGGCGTCACCGGCACCTTCCTCGGCACGCGTCTGGAGCACGGCGCGCCTGGACTTCTTGGTGCCGCCGGGCGGAATCGCGAAGCTGCACTTCGGAGCCTTCGGCGGGTCTATCCCCGGGCTGGCGCAGCAGTCGGCGGGCACGCTGGACCTGTACAGCATGCAGATCAGGGCCAGCGCCTTCAAGGGAGAGTCTGTTTCAGTAACGGACCTGCTGGCGGACTCGCTGGCCCTCACGGGCTCGGCCACGCTGGACGGGCTCACCGCGCAGGGCAACGTGGGCTGCGACCAGCTGCTGTGCAACGACGTGAACTGCACGGACGTGTTCGCCACGGGCGTGGACGCTTCAGGCGCAGTCTCCTGCGCAGCGCTCACAGCCACCGGCACCGTCGCCGGAGCCACGCTGTCGTCCACAGGGGCCGTGTCAGGCAGCTCGCTGAGCATCACCGGCGCGGCCCACCGGAATCACCGGCAGTACGGTAGTACACTCACCGTCAACAACACGGCCAACGCCGGGAACTTCACCACGGTGGGCGACGTGTCCACGGGGACATTGACGGCCTTGGGCGCAGCGACCGCGGCGAGCTTCGCAGCCACCGGTGCGCTCACGGGCGCCACGCTGACAGTCAGCGGGGCGGCCTCCGCGGGCCCGCTGGACTGCGGCCACGAGCGGCGGAGCGTCGACGGGGCAGCGTGGTGTGCGGCGACGTGACGAGCTCGGGCACGGTCTTCGCCTCCAACACGCTCACAGTCCTCCGACTTCTCGGACGATCTCTTCTTGACGAAGAACTGGGCGGGCTGGAGCAAGCTGCAAGTGTCCAACAACAGCGCGGCCCCCGACAGCGGCCCGGAGCTGCGGCTGCTGGGCAACCAGAGCGCGAGGGTCTTCCTGGAGCGGGACGGCGGGGCGCACCAGTGCGAGCTGATCATGATCAACGACGAGGCGCTGGCGCAGACGAAAAAGCCTCTCCACGCAGCTGTCCCTGACCACGAACCAGAGGAACCCCGGCTGCCTCGTGATCGCAGGCAACACGGGCAACGTGGTCTGCAACACGAGCTTCACGAATTTGTCGGACAGCCGGGTGAAGACGGAGAGAAGGCTGAGGCCGACGTGCAGATCCGTGGAGGCCAAGCAGTACAAGCGCCCGGACATGAACGAGGACCTGAGGCTGGGCTCTCGAACGACTTCGCAGGAACAAAGTGGAAGAATTTGACGGGCACCGCCCGGTGGAGCGACGGCACGGAGATGGTTACTCTCGACTACTCTCACCTCACCAGCGTACTCTGGGGGGTGCGCAAGGGCTTCCAGGCCCGGCTGGACAAGGTGGAAGCCTGGCAGGCCCGCGGGGGCCGAAGAACAAGTAAAAAAAACGGTCTCGTTCTCCTTGTTCTAGAGGAACCTTGCTCAAGCTCCTTTTTGGGGCAACAAGTAGGTGTGCGCAGGCCTCCCTGCATCCAGGGACGCCAGCGCAAGCTCCTTTTTGGGGCAACAAAGCTGTTTTTTAAATGGAGGCGCTGAGGGACCTGGCCGACAACTTCAACGTGAGGGACCCGCGGAAGCTGTACCGACTCGCACGGCAGCGCGACCTCGACGTGCCGCAGGCTGGCCTTCAAAGCGCTGAAGGCCGACGTGGGCCGGCAGGTGCAGGCGCCCCGGCCGCGCGCGCTGGGCAAGTCGGCCGCCGAGGGGCCGAACGACCGGCTGCAGGCCGACCTCATCGACTTCAGCCAGAACACGCGGGGGAAGACGAAGTACGGCCTGGTGGTGATGGACGTCTTCACCCGGGAGGCCGCCGTGGAACCTCTGCAGAACAAGAACGCCGAGACGGTGGGCCGCGCCACCAAGCGCGCCGCGCGGGAGCTGACGGGGGACGACTTTGTGGTCACGACAGACCTGGGCAACGAGTTCGCCACGCTGGACCGGGAGCTGCCCGAAGCCGTGCGCCGCACGAAGCGGCCCGAGGACCGCAACGCCATTGCCGTGGTGGGCCGGGGCATCCAGACGCTGAAGAAGGACCTGGCCACGAGGGTGGCGCGCAAGGGCGGGCAGTGGAGCGACCACTTCGAGCGGGCGGCCGGGGCCTACAACGCGCGGCCCCACAAGACGGCGCACGGCGCGCCCGAGGACGTGGAGAAGCAGCCGGCCACAGAACGCCACAACAAGGACCTCACCCTGAGTCTGCAAAAGTAGTAAATTTAGTATGGCAGCGATTTACTCTAAAATTTACTATTTACTAATCTCATTTTACTAGGCCAAGTAAAGTAAATTTACTAGTAAATAAATTTAGTAGTAAATGTAAATTTCATTACTAGTAAAAAAAGCAGTATTTTCAGTATTTTTTCTTGTATATTTCGTGAGCTGCCTCGAACGCATTTTTCCTGAGTCCAAACATTTTTCTTAGCATTGAGTAGTGGGAACATGTTTCTGAACAATGTGTATTACTTGAGACATGGTCTTGCCTCCTTTGCGTTCCCCATGAATCGTTTGATTTACGTGCGCATGTCGCGGCTTCGAAGGCTGTGCGCTTACATCCTGTGATTGCAGTTTTCTTGGCTAGCACACAGCTTGTGGTATCATGAGCGGCTGGATATTTGCGGCCTGGGCGGTTGGGATAGACACCGATAGCCTAGAAGGACAGGAGCCGCCGCCCATGGAGTACTGGGAGGACGTCGATCCTGGGCCAGTGTCAGCGCTTTTGCGGGATATTACGTTTGCACTGCGAGTTGAGTCGATTTATCATTTTCACGTGATCGCGATGGAGTTCAGAAGCAATTCTGTCCTGGCAGTTTTGGTATTCGATGTGAATATGGAAGAGAAGCAGGTCTTTGCGTTTTTTCGCTGCAACGGGCGATGAGGCTGTGCAATGAGTGAAAAAAAGAAACAAAGGCGCGGGGGTCATGTTTGCTTACTTGTGTGACAAGAAACGCTGATTGTTTTGCCGGTCGTGTTATTGCTCGCCGGTCTGCATGGGCAATGGTTATGGGCCCAGTGTCTCAGCTTACTTGTGAACGAGTCTTCAGCCTTTTTCGCCTTTGTGGACGCACAAGTTACTTGGAAGTTGGAAGGATGTCGGACCTCCATTCATGCACTTGCTTTAGATTTACTTCGGCGGGTGAGGGAGGCTGCTAGACGTTGCTTGTTGCCCCGGAGCGCATTTGCCTGAGCTACGCCGATACATAGGCTGTGTTGCTGCAATGGCTGCCCTGAGCCTCATCCTTGAAGAGCGAAAACGGCAAAGTGGCCAGGCCCAAAGGGAATCGTTTTCCTCAAAGGTTCGCTTGGTGGCAGACCCTACGACTTCCGTGGCTGACTTGGCCAAAGTTTTCCGGCAGTACTTGGAGCACCACAAAAGCGAGGATCTGTGGGCACTCATATGCCCGCCGCCCTCTGGGCCACATTCGTACTCATGGCAGACGTCTCCCCAGCCTCAGTGGCTGGCCAAAACGGCTGGCCTCTTGTACGACCTCTTGGTACTTGCCCCGAATTCGAAGCTTGCCTCGAAGAAAGTGCTGTCGAGCTTGGACCTCTTGTACAAGAGCAAGGTTCTGTGGTTGCCACCTAACAGGCAACCCCAGGCGACCATGGACAGGCTTGACACAACAGTGAGAATCCTCTTGGCCATGTTGAGGTCCCTGAAGATGAACGAGGAGTTGAGATCGAAGTGCTGGCGACTCTTGGGGAGGGAAGAGCAGGTCATGCTTGAAATCGCGCTCGACAAGCTCCAGCTGCCTCCTGGGTACTGCGCTGAGAGCCAGATCAAAGGCGGGGAGGAGGACAGTGGTCAGGAAATCCAGGCGGCGCCAATACCTGGTGACCTCGTCATTTTTCAGCCCATGAAAACTTCAAGCTCCTGGTCTTTGAAGACACCGCCTTCGATCTTTGCGAAGATCCTTGCCATGGACGTGGAGAAGCCCAGCAGCCATGACTTGTCGGAGAATGCGTTACTTGCGGACGCCGGCGCCTTTGTTCCCGAGGTGTCAAAGTCAGAGAAGAAGAAAAAGAAACTGACTGAGAAGAAGAAAAGCAAGACACTGAAGGTGGTTAAGAAGGAGAAGACGGAGAGTAAAACCAAAGACATGGCCAAGAAGAATGCCCGCAACAAGGCTTCCCCAAAGAAGCCCAGCAAGGAACAGGGTTTGCTGACCTTGGCTGAGATTCTCGAGGACGTGTCCAGTTTCAAATTTGAGTGCCCAACCTATGGAAGTTGCAAGCTCGAGATGTACTCGGAGAAATCCTACATCCGCCAATGGAATCAGTCTGACAAGAAGTGGCGCTTGATCATTGGCAGCTGCGACAAGACCTACCACCGGCAGCTGTGCCGCCGGTTGGTGCCGGAGGTGCAGCGAGGCAAGAACGCCGCTGACTTGAAGATGATTCGGGAGAAGTTCTTGGACGACCTGAAAGATGTTGACTGATGCCTGCTTATGGACCGCTTTATACGGTGTTTGTGCCATTTGGGGCGGGTGGGTCGACGTGCCAGCACGTCTATGCCACACAGTGGTGTCAAATGCGAACCTTGCGGGTCGAGAAAGTAGCTTCTGTTTTAGACTTCTGTCACGCACGGGCAAGGCATGATGCTCACTCAGCACCTGCAGGGTTAGAGTTCTACTTTGGAACCGTTGACGCTTGTAAGTGCGGCGGCCTTGTCCTTGCGACTCTCGGCGTTTCTTGTGAACTTTAGCGCCCTTGGAGCAGCGCCCTACGTAAGGATTTTACTTGTGAGCTCATGTTGTTCTTAGGAGCACCAGTTCTGCACGACTGCTTTACTTGTGTGTTCTTTGTCGCGAGGTGGTGCTTCATCAACTTTCATGTCTAGAGATTTACTTGCTCACAAGCATATCTGTCCCAGGCACCCCTCTCGCAGGCATGTCGCAGGAGAATGAGCCGCTGCCGCCAGAGCTGCAAGAGCTGGTGGGCATCTTCCCGGAGGAGGAGCTGCGGGCTCGGATGCGCAAGGCCGATGCGGCTGCGAAGGCAGCCAGGGCAGCCATGGAGAGCACCGCGGCTGGCGCGGCTGGTGCGGCTGATGATGAGGCCGAGCTGCCGACGGTGCGTGATGGGCGCCTCTATGTCAGGGTGCGGGGCCGAGTGGTTTGCTTCGAGAGCCCTCACCCAACCCCTGCGATGTGGAAGGAGGCGGGGGAGCAGGTGGATGCCATGAATGCTGCCGGGTTGCCGCTCGCCGCGTCGCTGAAGAAGTCGAAGGTGGCTTCCGACGCCACTGTGCAGAGCGGCGGTGCCAGCGGCAGTGGTTCGAGCCGCTAGAGCACAAGCAGCCGGATTTGGCTTTTGATGGAAAACCCCGCGGCAGCCTGCCTTGGAGCCGTTACTTGTGAAGCCCACTTCTGCAAGAAAGATATTGTGTAACGCGGGGGCTTTTGTGAAGTTGATACTTGTGACGTTTGCGATGGATGTGGAGCTTTTACTTGTGAAGCAGCCGCCCATTTTTTACTTGTGAGGCAACCGCCTCGCTTTTACTTGTGAAGCAACCGCCTCGCTTGTACTTGTGAAGCGCCGCCTTGCTTTTCCGCCTCGCTTTTACTTGTGAAGCAGCCACCCATTTTTTACTTGTGAAGCAGCCGCCTCGCTTTTACTTGTGAAGCAGCCGCCTCGCTTTTACTTGTGAAGCAGCCGCATCGCTTGCCAACCCCTTCGGTCGTGACATCGGTGTTGCTTGCACAATGTTTGCCTGACGTTTTACTTGCGAGGGGTCTGGTGACTTGGCCATGACCACTATAGGGCCCCACACAGAAAACGAAAGTTACTTGTAAATGGACGTTTTACTTGTGTGGATTGCGCGCTTTACTTGTGTGGATTGTGCGAAGATTCCCACACCCGCGCCGGCCTTGTTTGCACAAAATGCATCTAGAGAGGGCGTGCAGCTAAGCCACTAACACAAGTAAACCTATCAATCCCAGGCACAAGTAAACCATTGTCCAAGCACCCAACTCAATTTCAACCAATCACAGGCAACCCAATCTCAAGTAAACCAAACTCACCAATTGCCTCAAATCTAATCCCAGACTGTGAGGATCCGCAAGTAAAGGAAGAGCAAGCGAACCAACCAGAAGAAATCTTATCTCAGGTAAACACGTGGCAGCTGCATCAACCTCAAGTACACCACAACCTCCACAAACCAGTTCCACCTCAACAAACCAGCTCCACCACATGACAAGCAATCCACAATCGGCCAACTGACCAACCCATCAGTACAGCACAACCCAAGCTGCCGAGCAGGTCACGCGTCGCCATGGCTTCCGATGACCGCTTCAGGGTCTACGTCCGGAACGTGCGGAACTCGCTGGGGAAGTGGATCATCCGCTCGGCGCTGGAGAGCATGGGCTGCTACAACCTGGTGAGCATCCAGACGTGCAGGAGGCGCTGGAGCGACAGCCGCAACGAGGGGTCTTTGGGGATGCGCCTTGGCAGAAGTGTTTGTCGCTGACGGGGTTCGCGTTTGCAGATTGGTCTTCACCAGGCAATTGAAACATCGATGCTTTTTTTAAAGCAAGAACTCGTCAGGTGCTTTGAACCACGTTTGCACATGTTTGATCATGCACTTGTCATGGGCCCCCGTATCTCCCGTAATTCGAGGTGTCTTTACTTGCGATTACTTGTGACTTACGCGGTGATAGACTTTTCCTTGAGAAACTTGATGGACTCGGCGTTGAAAGTCATTTGAAATCCTTTGCAGGAGCAGAGCATGAACGACGGCATCTCCTGCATTTGTGCGAATCCGCATGAGCCGCAGCTTAGCAGCAGTGGCCGGCCGCTGGAGCCGTCGATAGCGCTGCCGCCCCTGGCTCGTGGACATGTGGCGCCTTTACCTGTGCCGCTGGCTCCCTCTGCCTTACCTGCGCCATTGCCACCGCCAACAGCACCGACTCATTATGCTGGCGCTATGCCGAAGTGGGCATCGGCCAAGGTGTCGTGCCAGCAACAAGTGTGTTCTTATCATTGTTCAACCCAAACAACAGTTGCCACTGCTGGGACAGGAAGGCTATTTGGTTTTCGCGACCAACACTTGAGTGTGACAGGTTCTCACTTTACTTGTGGCATTACTTTCGGCATTCATTACTTGCGGCAAGCCTGTCAGCTGAGGCACCTCCTTGGGTTGGGCCGCTGCCGCCTCCTCCGCCCCCTCGGGGGCATTTGCTTGGCGCGGCTGATGGCGACGGCGAGGAGGACAACTTGGAGGACGAAGAGATTGGGCGCGCTCTTCAAGATGCTCTTGGCGGCCCTGATGAGTGCTCTGGCGATCCTGATGAGTGCTCCTTCGACGAGTACTGTGCCGCGAGCCCTGTGAGCTTGGTCAGCCACGTCAGCGAGGAGACGGACTCTGAGGAGATGGAGATGGACTCTGAGGAGAAGGAGGAACAGCTGGTGGCGGAGGTTGATCAGGAGAAGGATGAACAGGTGGTGGATGAGGAGAAGGATCAGGAGGATCAGGTGGTTGATCAGGAGAAGGAGGAGGTTGATGAGGAGGAGGAGGGCACTGGCAGCGGCGTGGTTGTCAAGGATGAGTCGCCAGCCAGGGCTCCAGCCCGTTCGCGGTCACGCCGAAGGCGGCGCCGCTCGGGGACGCCGAGGAGCCGGAGCCGAAGAAGGCGGAGGCGACGAAGCTCATCCCCGGACAGGAGGATCACGTTTCTGCTGGGCGAACTCGGCAGACAGATGCTCCGCAGAGGCTGATAAAATGAGCGAGAGATGAGTACACTTGAGAGGTGATGAGAGCACGAGAGATGAGAGCATGCGAAGAGTCCGATTACTTGTGATGAGAGTACGAGAGATGAGAGCATGAGAAAAGTCCATTTGAGAGCCGATTACTTGTGATGAGAGCACGCAACAGTTGCGCCATTTCCTTGTGACTAGTCGAGGCCACTTACACTTTGTTTGCACATTTCCAGCTCCTGACCACTGAGCCCCTCCTTGTCACTTGGGGAATTGTGCTAAAACGCGCCAGCATTTTTGGGCAGTTCCCTCATGCAGAATCGCAGTTCGTTGGGCAAACCACCAAAAATTAATGATGCGCGGGGTGCCCAATGGTGATGCAATGCTGGTGCAATGTTGGTGCAATGTTGGTGCAATGTTGGTGCAATGTTGGTGCAATGTTGGTGCAGTTTTTACAACTGCACCAAAACTGCACCAACATTGCACCAAAATGGTGCAGTTTTGGTGCAGTTTTAAAAACTGCACCAACATTGCACCAACATTGCACCAACATTGCACCAACATTGCACCAGCGTTGCACCAGCATTGCATCACAATTTGAACATGCCTGCCTCATATATTTGGCCCGACAAGGCTCATCTCAGCCATATGCAGCGGCATTTCCTGGACCTTACAGGAGTCCGGCTAGCTGCAGCCTCTGCGAATTCCTGTGACCATGATGCTGGACTTCACATTGAAGTGCGCATGGACCACACATCTGTCTTTAAGGGCGTTGCAAATCAAATGTTACGTGCCGCAAGTAAACCATGATGAGCCACATCACCCAACAGAACTCTTTCCTTGAACTACCCAGTGCCAACACGCAGTCTCCAAATGGAACCATCCCAGCGCCAGAACATAAAGCTATTCTTTGAGACTGGTTGACCAGCCGGTAGTTTACTTGTGACTGGGGTGCTTTGCTGTGAGCTGTGCCATGGATGCACTTGTTTGTGCCTGTTTGCGTGCGACGCGTTTGTGAGGAGTCCGATGCCTGAATCATTAGGGATTTGCTGGCTTGAGTCTGACTTACTTGTATGAAGTTTATTCTCTTATGATGCTTGTTTATGCCCCTTCACATCCTAGGTGCTTCTACGGTATATCGATGGTGGAAATGTTACTTGTGACCTGTGCAAATGTTACTTGTGACCTGTGCAAATGTTACTTGTGACCTGTGCAAATGTTACTTGTGACCTGTACAAACGTTACTTGTGACCTGTGCAAATGTTACTTTGATCTGTGCAAATGTTACTTTGATCTGTGCACATGTTACTTGTGACCTGTGCAAATGTATTACTTGTGACCTGTACTTGTGACCAGCTGCAAAAGTTACTTGTGACCTGTGCAAATGTTACTTGTGACCTGTGCAAATGTTACTTGTGACGCATGTGCTTCAGGGTCATCGCCGAACATTATTTTGCATCGTTGCCTGTTGCTAGCTGCCTGTAAGAGTGCCTTCGCGTTGCTCCCTGAGCTATGCCGCCCACAGATGAGGACGCATCCAACACCGGTGAATGCGATGGCCAATCAAGTGAGCCTGCGGCTGTGGATGCAAATGCCAAGCCAAAGGCGAAGGCCAGTGCCGCGGGAAAGTCCAAGGCCAAAGGAAAGGCCAAGGCACAGCCAAAGCCTAAGCCCAAAGGAAAGGCTCAGGCGAAGGCCAAGGCCAAGCCAAAGGCTACAGGGATGAAGCGCCCCGCCGCCAAGCCGATGGAGAAGGCCACTCCGTCCAAGAAGGAGAAGGGCGCGAAGGAGAAGGGCACTCAGCCCCAGAAGCGGGAGGTGAAGGAGGAGTGGAAGGATGGGCTGCCCAAGCCGGAGCACGATGGCTCTGCCGCTGAGGAGGAGGGTGGGGAGGAGGCTGGCGAGGAGGAGTTTGTCAAAGAGGGATCCCAACCTGAACTTGGAGGCTGGAGGCTGCGAAGAGAATGACGCCACCAAGAACAGGATCAAGGCCCGAAAGTTCAACGCGATGCTGAAGGCAGGCCAGTTGCCTTCTTGGCTGGCGACCGCTTGGGAGAAAACCTTGGAAATGGGCCCTGGGAAACAGGACCGACAGCGTATGTTGGTCAACGCCGCGTTCGACCACAAGAACGGCCGCCTCATCCTGAATGTCGATAAGCCGATCTTCCGAGATGTCCAGAAGACGTACCAGAAAACGGAGGCGTCTGATAAGAGTAAGAGTTTGACCAAACTGCTCTTCAAGAAAAAATGGAATCTGACCGAAGAGGAGTTTGCCCAGGGCTTGGCTGACAAGGAGTTCTACGAAGTCACGGATGCCGCGGGGAAGCTCAAGTACGGGTGGGATGTCTCCGAGCATTCGACGACAAGGGGCAAGGAGGGCAGTTCGGCGGTGGAGGCGATCCATGAGGGCAACCGGCAGGATGCCAAGTTCTTCATGCAGTTGGCAGGGGACTGGAAAATCGGCCTTTTTTCTAAAAGCTCATCTTCGAAGTCTGGCATGCTCGCCCTGCACGACAGCGATAAGGAGATCAACCCGGAGCAGTGGAAGCAGGCCCAGAAGCAACTCAACCTTGGCATGGCTGCGTGCGAGCGGCTGCATCAGTCAGCCAAGAAACTTCTGCAAGTGATCGGCGTGGATGCGAAGGAGGACGAGCTGTGGAGTAAGCTGCTGCTTGGCCAGGACTTGCAGTTTTCCCTGCAAGCTTTTACTTGGGAACTGGCCTGACAAGGCAGGGCTATTTCCTTCCAAACTAAAGCTTTGACAGCTCAATGAGGTCAGGTTTTACATTTGGGCCGCACGTAAAAGGATTGTCTTTTTGGAACGTCACTTACTTGCAACTCCTTTGCAACCTATGCAAATGCGTGTGTCAGGAACTCAAGTAAACCTGCAAAGTGCGTTGCTTGCCGGCTGTTTGGGAACCCAGGTAGCAGTTGCAGCTCAAATGCTTGCTTGGGGAATGGGAAGCCCAAACGCAATCGGTAAACTCACGTAAATTATTGCGTTGAGTCGCGGCTAAGTTTTTCCAAACCCTAGCCTTGTAAAAGCCCTGGTGTAAAAGCCCTGGGCCGTAGATAAAGAACGTGAGATGCGCCTCAGGAATATGTTGTAAACAAGCCTTGTAGGAGCAGTTCGCAAGTATAAGACCCTGGCTGACAAGCTTTGTGGGCTTTGCGGGAGTGCGGGGTATGCAGCTTGCGTTATCTTTACTTGCGACGGGCTACGTGGAACTGCACGCTTAGCTTAACTATATTTAAACACCCGCCGCTGAGCATTCTGAGGAAGAAAGCTGCCCAGGCCGCATCGACCGCCAAAGACCGCCTGGAGCACGTGTACAATTGGAAAGAGTCTTGGCCAAGTACTTTCAGAACCAAATATGTTTGTTACCCGCCCCACTCAGGAGATGCAGAACGGACAGGACATCACTCCCCAGCTCTACGACACCCTCATGGCCGAAGTTGGATCTCAGTGCGAGATGTTGGAGGAGGACCTTGCGGCGATCCGAGCCCAGGTCAATGTGCGGAATGCTAGGAAGAGGGCCAAGAACAAGGAGTCTGACTAGGATTTAGAGCGGCTGCGCTTAGGCTACGGTTTCGGAGCCTTGCTTGCAAGATGCGACTTATACTTGTTATTGGATGGTCTTGTGGTTTGCTAGGGTTATGCAAGATAGAATAGATAGCCGCTAATTATTGCTATATAAATAGGCCAGCCGTGGCGTGCGAAGCCGTATGTTTTGGTCAGAGCGTGACTCACCTGCTCAAACCGTGGAAGCGATGAACTTGCGGAGAAAGCCCGGCATACACTTTCCTGCAACAATTTACTTGAGAACAGGATCACGCCCGCTGTTCTTTTCAAAACTGGTGTCACCCTCAAATACGGACAAAAACTGCCCGGACGGTTACTTGTGGACATGCGCAGGCATTCTTCGGGTGGTTTGTCTATATAAAGGCCAGCGTGTGCGAGCAACGTCGGGCAAACTGTATATAGCCATGATTCTTTTGGGGTTGCGTTCACTGTAGGACCTTTACTTGAGAAGCGCGCGTACATGGCTCCGGCTCACAGCACATTCAAACCAAGCACAAGCTTGGCCAATGCAATTTCGCCGGCAATAGCTGCATGATGCTTCTTTCATGCAACGGGCAGCTTCACATGTAATGGCTTCACGCTTGTTGTGATGCATGCTGAGTTGACCATGGACGATTTCAAATTTCGAGGCGCCATTTGAGAAAATTGTTGCATGGGCATGAATCATTACAAACTCTGGGGCATAGTCACTCTCCAGGCTTCCTTTCAATTCCTATCATGGAAGAGGCGGGTCCAAAGAGACCTAAAAAAGGGGGGACCTGGCAAAGGCAGCAGGCAGAGTCTGCGGAGAATAGTGCAGAGAGCGCGCTCAGCATCCTCCTCATGACATATTTGGCACAGGGCGTGCTTAGCGGCGCATGTGTGCATGCCATCGCGGTAGCTGCCAAGCATGATCTGTCCAAGGCAGAGCAGGGCTACTGCTTGCCCAAGCTGGATGCTCTCGCGAAGATAAAGCACGGCAAGAACTTGCAGCAATCAGTTCTCAACAAGCTGTCGCAGGAAACCAATCTTCCGAAACCAGCGGAAGTCGACGTTCCCTTGGCTGGAGGGCCCAGCAATGTTGCTAGCTCGTGCATCATGCTGCCGCACGAGCTTTTTTCTGCATTTTTTTCTGATGAAGCCGCATGGGCTCGAAGCGTGCTACCTGAGGATCGTTTGGAGCAGTTCTGGGACGCATTTGAGCATCACCCGTGTATGGAGGGTCATCCTGTCAAGGCCGTGAAGGATTGGAAAGGGCGCTGTTGCCCTCTTTCATTGCACGGCGACGAGGTGCCAGTGCAGGGAGTTGGAAAGATTTGGTGCAGGTCTGCCCTGATGATTTCCTGGGCAAGCCTGATTGCTATTGCTTGTGGTAAAGGCGTATCCGACTGCCAAATTTACATTTATGGCCTCTTTGAGAAGTTTATTCAGAGTGAAGCGCCCGGCATTCCCGGCACAATGTCTGTGCTTTGGCAAATCCTGCAGTGGTCCTTTCAATGCATATGGGACGGCACCTTCCCGGCACGCGATTGGAGGGGCATCCCCTTTCCTCGTGAAAGCCCTGAATGGAAAAAGGCCGGGCAACGGCTGGCTGGGAAGTATTTCGGATGTTTAGTTCAGCTTTGCGGGGACCTGGATTACTACGCCAAGTGGCTGGGGGTGCCGCACTACGGCAGCCACTCTGCACCCTGCAGCCAGTGTCGCTGCACCTACCGAGGGGCGCTGAGCTGGTTAGACTGCCGAAGCAATTCGCCGTGGCAGCGCAACTGGCTTTCGCCTTCCACTTGGAAGGAACATTGGAACACCACGTGTCAGCTGTTCCAATTGCCTGGTGTTTCAGGGCTCTCAATTGCCATGGACCTGATGCATTGTCTGCATTTAGGCTGGCTTCAGTATGCCTACGCGTCTGTATTTTCTCTCATTGTCTCAGACTGCTTGACGGGAACGCCATTGGAGAATTTACTCGTGATCAACAAGTTTGTCAAGGACTTCCAAAGACAAAGGCCAACAAAGCATCGCTTCCGCCCCAACCTCAACAAGCTTACGATGTATCAAAAAAAAAACTCATATCCTAAGCTCAAGGGTCGAGCGGCCGACGTTTACGGGTTGGCAGACACAATGCTGCATCTTTGGGAAGCTCATATGACCTCTACAGACCGACAACATGCAATGATCAAGATTTTTTTGAAAGCGAACCTGCAAGTGCACCAGCTGCTGGAGGAGTTCCACCCAAGGTACGGCTTCATTGCCGTGCCTCTTGAGCAAGCCAACAAAATCTACGAAGGTGCGCTGCGGATGACCCAGCTGCACTGTCAGTTGCAGGAGTACTACGAGACCTCTGGAAGGAAAATATTTAACATTACAACCAAGACGCATTTTTGCTTGCATTCCCTGTGGTTGGCAAGGTACATTCACCCAAGCATCGTTTGGTGCTACAAGGGCGAGGCGACAATGCAGCGGCTGCAGAAGCTGTGGAAGAGCTGCTTGGACGGAAAGAAACATTGGCAGGTTGGAAAGGTTGCAGCCCACAAGGAGCGCTACCTCCTGCACGTGAAAGCGAAGCTGTAGTTTCACCGAGAGAACGGCCGGCGCCGGCGCTTCGAGATGTGCTTGCGGAGTGCGCTTATAACAGTTACGTGGGGGAACACCGCACATGAGTTGCAAGGATTTCGTTGCTTGAGGATTGAACGGGCTGCTTCGCGAAACAAATGAAAAATTACTTGCGGGGCAACCTCCGTGTGACTTGTGCTTGCCGGTGCCTCATGGGTTTTACACCGAATTTTTTTACTTGTGACATGTGCAGTGTAGGTTAGACTTGCAGATATTGGTGCTTGTACTTGCAAAGCAGGAGGCCCGACTCAGGACCATCAAGCGTGCTCGTTCTTACTTGTGAAGTGGGAAGCTGAGCTTTTTTTGCCGTTGACATGCATGTTCCCATGCGCTCCCTCCATTGGTTTCTTCTTATTTTGGGGCGTTCTGGCTGTATTTTTCTGATCCCGCGCAAATTTACTAATTTTGCATTACTAGTAAATTTTACTAGTAAATTCTTCGATTTTAGTAAATTTACTAAAATAGTAAATTTACTACTTTTGCAGACTCAGGGCACCGACCGGCGCGTGAAGGCGGTGGAGGACGCGGCGCCTTCCGAGCGCCGACGAACGCGGCAAGGAGCTTCAACCCTCAGTACGGCGACGGGCAGCCTCCGGCAACAACGCCGCTGCCATCCAGTCCCTGGACGACCGAGTCACCGCCGAGCTGGCCTCAAAGCTGGACAGCAGCGCGCTGGCGCCGGCGATTGCGCCCCTAGCAACGGCGGCGGCCCTGGCCACCACAGACGGGCAGGTGGCCGCGCACGGAAGCAGCATCGCCGCTCTGCAGAGCTCGCTGACCACGGGTCTCTCCAACAAGGCAGACCAGTCTCGTGGTGGCCACTAAGAGCACCCCGGACGGCGTGGACCTGAAGCTGTCTAACTACAGCACCACGGCGGGACGAGTTCCTTGACGGAGGGGCCGACGACGTCACGCTGGCCACCCTGGGCGAGGTGCTGCTGGAGCCCACGCTCACCACATTAGGAAATTTTTTGGTGCGCTCCAACAGCCAGAGCTCCGTGGCCTTGGCCAGTTTCACTGTGGGAGGCTTCCAGCTGGAGGGCTACGCCATGACCCTGAGCGCCTTTGCCTGGAACATCGTGCGCACCTACACGCTGACGCGGGGAGACGCTACTCCTTCGGCTGCCGGTACAGGCTGGGCACGGCCTCCAACTTGGTGATGTACGTCAGCGCGGCCGACAACGACTACGTGGGCGTCACCGGCACCTTCCTCGGCACGGCCTCGCAGGGCGTCTGGAGCACGGCGCGCCTGGACTTCTCGGTGCCGCCGGGCGGAATCGCGAAGCTGCACTGCGGAGCCTTCGGCGGGTCTATCCCCGGGCTGGTGCAGCAGTCGGCGGGCACGCTGGACCTGTACAGCATGCAGATCAGGGCCAGCGCCTTCGAGGGAGAGTCTGTCTCAGTAACGGACCTGCTGGCGACTCGCTGGCCCTCACGGGCTCGGCCACGCTGGACGGGCTCACCGCGCAGGGCAACGTGGGCTGCGACCAGCTGCTGTGCAACGACGTGAACTGCACCGACGTTTTCACGACGGGCGTGGACGCCTCGGGCGCAGTCTCCTGCGCAGCGCTCACAGCCGCAGGCACCGTCGCCGGGGCCGCGCTGTCGTCCACAGGGGCCGTGTCAGGCAGCTCGCTGAGCATCAGCGGCGCGGCCAGCGTGGGCCTGCTGAGCTCCGCCACGGGAATCACGGGCAGCACGTTGACCATCAACAACACGGCCAACGCCGGGAACTTCACCACGGTGGGCGACGTGTCCACGGGGACATTGACGGCCTTGAAGCCACAACCGCGGCGAGCTTCGCGGCCACCGGGGCGCTCACGGGCGCCACGCTGACCATGACCGGGGCGGCCTCCGCGGGCCCGCTGGACTTCGAGAGCCTGGACTGCACCTTCACGGCCACGAGCGGCGGAGTGTCGACGGGCAGCGTGGTCTGCGGCGATGTGACGAGCTCGGGCACTGTCTCCGCGCCGCAGCTCTTCGCCTCCAACACGCTCATCGTGACCAACACCTCGGACTTCTCGGACGATCTCTTCCTGACGAAGAACTGGGCGGGCTGGAGCAAGCTGCAGATTTCCAACAACAGCGCGGCCTCCGACAGCGGCCCGGAGCTGCGGCTGCTGGGCAACCAGAGCGCCAGGGTCTTCCTGGAGCGGGACGGCGGGACGCACCAGTGCGAGCTCATCATGATCAACGATGAGGCGCTGGTGCAGACGAAGAGCCTCTCCACGCAGCTGTCCCTGACCACGAACCAGAGGAACCCCGGCTGCCTCGTGATCGCGGGCAACACGGGCAACGTGTCTGCAACACGAGCTTCACGAATTTGTCGGACAGCCGGGTGAAGACGGAGATGGCCGAGGCCGACGTGGCGGAGCTCCAGCAGCTCTTTGACTCCGTGGAGGCCAAGCAGTACAAGCGCCCGGACATGAACGGGGACCTGAGGCTGGGCTTCGCCTCGGACGACTTCGCAGGAACAAAGTGGAAGAATTTGACGGGGACCACGCGGTGGAGCGACGGCACGGAGATGGTCACCCTTGACTACTCTCACCTCACCAGCGTGCTCTGGGGAGTGTGCAAGGGCTTCCAGGTCCGGCTGGACGAGGTGGAAGCCTGGCAGGCCCAGCGGGGGCCGAAGAAGCCATAAGAAACATGGCCGACGCCCGCAGGCGAACCATCAAGGCCGTCTACGAGGATCCCCGCAGCATAGCGCAGACGCTGCAGCAGGACCCCAGCATCTCCAGAGAGGAACAGCTTCGTGCCTCTGGAGCCCATGAACCAGCTGCAGGTGGACCTGGCCGACATGAAGGCCTTCGGGGGCAAGCCACACCCCTTCATGCTGGTGGCCATCGATGCGCTGACCAAGAAAGTGGCCGCGGAGCCGCTGAAGGACCGTCTTGCGAGCACCACCGCGGCGGGCACCGCGGCGGGCATGAAGAAGGTGTTCCAAGCCCTGGGGGTGCCGGCCAACGTGTACTCCGACGACGGCTCCGAGTTCAAGAGGGAGTTCAAGGAGCTGATAGATTTCTGGGACATCGAGAAGCAGGTGACCAGGGGGCACGCCTACTTCGCGGAGCGCACCATCCGCACCATCAAGGAGGCCATGTTGCGCCGCATAGCAGCCGGAGCGGGCCGGCGGGGGCAGTGGCACCTCATGCTGGCCGACATCTTGAGCCAAATCAACGGGAGGAAGCACGCTACCACGCAGGTGGCGCCGAACCTCGCCTCCTCTGACCCCGAAATGGCAGAGATTGCTCTGCGCAACATCGAACGCAGGGCCAAGCACAAGGTGACCCGCCCGGAAATCAAGGTCGGGGATATGGTTCGGATCAGGGTTAAGCCGATCGAAAGCAGGGGCTCCTACAGGGTCAACGAGATAGCCTGGAGCGAAAAGGTATACAGGGTAGCCTCCGCCGAGAGCGGGGAGATGGGGGCCAGGTTTGGCTTGGAGGGGTGGCCGGAAAAGGTGGTGCATAGGGATCTCCGAAAAGTCCCAGAAAACTCTGTTCCCGAACCGCGGGGGCTGGAGTCTCAGCGGTCTCGAAGGACGCGAGGCACTCCCTGCAGTGAGTGGCTGACGGGCCGAGTTTGGCGTCTCCAGGTGAGGTAGTGGTCGGCCAGCTTGAGAAGGTCGTTCAGCATGGTGCGGACGGCGTGGTACTTGTCGCTGTCCCGCTCGTGGTGCGTGAGCCTCAGCCTCCGACAGCGACGTAGCAGGAAGAAGCCGCGACGGTCTGGCGCGCCGGCTGCTGCTGCGCCATGTGGACCGTCGGGGCGGGCGTGCTGTAGACCTCGAGGTCCGCGTAGCACGTGAGGGGCGCGAGCTCTGCGGAGGCCTTGCCCCTGTAGCGCAGCAGGCTCTTCTCGGGCCCGGGCAGCGGCACTTTCCAAGTGCGCTCGGCTATCTCTCGATAGCACTGGGTGGCGCGGCGGCGCTGCCAGGAGGCCTTCGTGGCGAAGCGGGCCATGCACCTCGGGCACTTGTACTCCGCGCAGCCGCCGGTGTTGGTGGGCGTGGCTCCCAGGGTCAGCCCCTGTCGGCCGGCCAGCGCCTGGAAGTTGTGGATCAGGCTGTAGTGGCCGCTGTGCAGGAGAAGCAGCACGGTGTTCTGGACAACGCTCGTGCCGCTCGCGCTGCTGGAGGACGTGGTAGTACTCCAGCCCGTCCGTCCACAGGGTCTGCTGCCACACGAAGACGAAGACCTCCACCCGCCCGGCGTTGCGGAGCTCGAAGGCCTCGATGTCGTCGAAGTTCACGGGGCGGTCCGTCGGCAGGCCAGAGAAGTCCACCCCAGCGTCGGCCAGAGCGGGCTGCCAGCCCGCGGGGCGGCATCCTCGGCGGCCGGCCAGCTCGGGGTAGAAGAAGGAGCCCGAGCAGCTTGCGGCCTTTGACCGCTGGTGCTTGTTGAGCCCTTCGGCGAGGACGCACCGGATGAAGCAGCGGTGGTTCTGAGGGTTCCAGATGGCCTTCTTCTTGGCCAAGGTCTCGGGCAGCTCCTTCCAGCAGCCTCCCGCCTCGTTGGGCGGCGGGGGCGCGGGCATGTCGGCCAGCTGCTGCGAGGGCGCGGTCAGCAAATACGCGGCCGTGATGCCCACGACGGTCCAGTTAGACTCGGGGAAGCGGGAGCGCTCGAGCGCGACCTCGACCTTTGTCCTGATGGCCGCCATCATGGTTCCAGCGCGGGCCGACAGAGGCGCGGGCCTCACGATCCACGGCGCCAGCCTGAGGTAGTGGAGCGTGAGCTCCACCCTGTCCTCATCCTCGTCCTCGTCGTTTACGGCCGGGCGCGTCAGCAGGATCTGGAAGCTGACCTTGGCGAGGAAGGGCAGCCGAATTGCCCGCAGGTCTTGGAGCCGGTCCACCAGCAGCCGCATGGCATCGATGGTGAAGACCTGCTGCCCAGGAAGAGGGCGCAGCCGCAGCTCGCGGGTCCAAGCGGCCCCGCGCGGGCGCAGTTCTGTCACAGCGGCCTCGGCGCTAGGAGCGCGCGGCTCCTCCAGAGGCACCGCCCGGACGGCGCTGAGCCCCAGGCGGCCCCAGATGCGGTCAGACAGCTCGGAGATCATGGCGCGAATTGGTTTGAGCTGAATAAATTGCTTTCTATAGATTTTCCGTCGGTCGGACGAGCACTTCTTTTTTTCTGTCACGTTCTGTCCTGGTTTCTGTTCTGTCCCGGATTCTACCGCGTCACAGCGAGTCGGTGCTGCTGCCCTGCAGGTTCAGCGCAGTGAGGAGCTCTCTGGAGGCCTCGTCCAGCTCCTTGCGCGCCTTCTCAACCCGCTCCAAGGCGGCGAGGGTTGCGCTCTTGGCCGCCAGCAAGACCGGCAGCCGCTCAGCGATCTTCTTGCTGACGAGCTGCTCCTCCACCTCGTATACGAGCTCTCTCTCGATCTGCGCCAGCGAGGCAATGTCGCTCGTGCGAATCCGGCGCTGCCTCAGGGCCTCGCGCTTCTCGCGGAGCGTCTCGCAGCTCTCCTGGCGCTCCTCGGCCACCGCGGGCGGGCCGTGCGCTGGTTGAGGCGCTTGCGAAGCTTGAGCCGAAGCTCTTGGGCATGCTTCAGCATGTCCCTCCAGTCCTGCATGTCGACCTCCTCAGCCGGGAACCTGCCGGCGACCCCGTCAGCCAGCAGCCGCTCCAGCACGGGCGCTCCCCGAGTAAGCTCGTCATGCAGGCGGCTCACCTCCTCCAGCAGCAGAGGCCTCAGCTGCTCGCGGCGCTCCAGGACGTGGGTGGTCATTCCGAATTTTTTAATGAGCAAAAAAATAGGCTGCGGCATCGGAAGAAACTACAGCGGGCACTTGCGAGACGGTGGCTCCACACGCAGATCCGTGACCTCAAGACTCAAGCCGCACATGCCGCTCATCAACCACAAGCTGCGCGCTCGCAGCCTAACGCGCGCGGCGCAGTGAGCCAGCTCAGCGGGGCGGTCCGCAAACGCGCCGCCGGCGTTCCAGAAGCGCGTGGGCCGGCAGCTTGGCCTTCAGCATCCAATCGCCGCCGCGCGATTGCCTCACAGAAGGCAGCAGCCGCTGGCGCACGGCCTCGGGCGTGAGCTTCGCGTCGAAGACGCGCTCGGATGCGGCCGCCAGCAGCTCGACCAGAGCGGTCTCGGCCCGCTCCCAGAAGAGCCTCGTGCGCTCGTCGGTTGCGAAGCTCACACTGGGGCGCTGCCCCTCGGAGAAAGCCCTGGGCTCCCATGGGATTTCCAGCGAAGCTTCGCTCTGCCAAAACAGCGGCTCCAGGCACAAGAATTTGCCACCCTTAGCATTGGAGCGCACCTCGCCCAATTTCCACATGCTTGTCTGGCTCGTCATCCTTTTCTGTCTCCGATTAAAAAAAGATTGGTCCGAGCATGCGAAACTGCTTGAGCCGCGCCCTTGCCTGTGCGTGCTTCGTTGTGCTGGTGGTGGTTATTAAACATGCCGAGACTGCTGGAGCTGTTTTGCGGCACAAAGTCGATTGGCCGAGCCTTCGAGGCGGCAGGGTGGGAGGTCGTCTCCCTGGACATCGTGTCGAAATTTGAGCCCACGATCCTGTGCGACATCCGGAGCTGGGACTACACGCAGTTTCCGCCGGGGCACTTTGACATGGTCTCGGCCAGCCCGGTCTGCACGGAGTACAGCCGAGCTCTGACGATGCGCCCTCGACGACTCGAGGAGGGCGACGCGCTGGTGCTCAGAGCCCTTGAGATCATGGCGCACTTCGACCCGCTCATGTGGGTCATAGAGAATCCGGCCACCGGGCTGCTGAAGACCCGCCCGGAGCGCGTTACCTACTGCAAGTACGGGACTCCGTAAAGGAAGCAGACCCGACTGTGGACCAACATGCGCTGGAGACCGAGCCGAGGGCTGTGCAGGAGCGGCAGTCGGTGCGACGCGTGGGAAGACGGGAGGCATCTGAGGGGCGCCCAAGGGGGGCCTCGACTCATGGGGGGCCTGCGTGAGAAGGTCAGAGGGCAGTCGCGTGAGCTGCTTTACAGCATTCATACGGCGCTGTGCGAGGAGATTGCGAGTGCGGCCACGGCAGAGCTTGCGGATCGGCTGAGCATTCCGGACTGAACCGAGGATCATTTCTTATAAGATCCTTCTCCAGTATCAAACGAGGTTGGGTTGGGTCATGAGCCGTTGGGCAGACCAGTACTTAAAAACGAACCCCCCCCGCACCCGTTGGGCGAACCAGTACTTAAAAAAAACGAAACCCCCCAGGCACGTTGGGCAGACCAGTACTTAAAAACGAACCCCCCCCGCACCCGTTGGGCGAACCAGTACTTAAAAAAACGAAACCCCCCAGGCACGTTGGGCAGACCAGTACTCGAAAAAAATCCGAAACCCCTCCAGACCTGTTGGGCAGACCAGTACTTGAAAAAAAGCGAAACCCTTCCAGACCCGTTGGGCAGACCAGTACCAAGCCAAAACCCCCGAAGCCTTTGGGCAGACCAGTACTCGAAAAAAATCCGAAACCCCTCCAGACGTGAACTTAAAAAAAATCCGAAACCCCTCCAGACCCGTTGGGCAGACCAGTACTAAGCCAAAAATGCCGGGCCCTTTGGGCAGACCAGTACTCGAAAAAAAAATCCGAAACCCCTCCAGACCTGTTGGGCAGACCAGTACTTGAAAAAAAAAGCGAAACCCTTCCAGACCCGTTGGGCAGACCAGTACCAAGCCAAAACCCTCGAAGCCTTTGGGCAGACCAGTACTCGAAAAAAAATCCGAAACCCCTCCAGACCTGTTGGGCAGACCAGTACTTGAAAAAAACGCGAAACCCTTCCAGACCCGTTGGGCAGACCAGTACCAAGCCAAAACCCCCGAAGCCTTTGGGCAGACCAGTACTCGAAAAAAAATCCGAAACCCCTCCAGACGTGCTGGGCAAACCAGAACTTTAAAAAAATCCGAAACCCCTCCAGACCCGTTGGGCAGACCAGTACTAAGCCAAAAATGCCGGGCCCTTTGGGCAGACCAGTACTCGAAAAAAAAAATCCGAAACCCCTCCAGACCTGTTGGGCAGGCCAGTACTTGAAAAAAAAAGCGAAACCCTTCCAGACCCGTTGGGCAGACCAGTACCAAGCCAAAACCCCCGAAGCCTTTGGGCAGACCAGAACTTAAAAAAATCCGAAACCCCTCCAGACCCGTTGGGCAGACCAGTACTAAGCCAAAAACGCCGGGCCCTTTGGGCAGACCAGTACTCGAAAAAACGATCTTGGGCTAACCAGTACTTAAAAAAACCCGACCGAGCCAGCGTCAAACGAGGTTGGGCGAGCCTGTATCAAACGAGGTTGGGCGGAGGCGTACTACAGCGCACGCTCAACCGCTTGTACAGTGGCCGCCTATATCACAGTGGCCCCACAACACAACGTCGCCTGCTTGGTGCTGCTCGCTCCTACGGTGCCCGCTCGGTACGTTTAACGCTCGGCACTGTGCCGCTCGGCACATTTACCCGCTCGCGGCACGTCCTAAGTGCCCGCTCGGCAGTTTTCTAGCTACAAGGTGCCGCTCGGCACGGTTAGTGCCCGCTCGGCACGTTCTAGCTACAAGATGCCCGTCGGCACGGTCCTGGAAGCCAAATTGCGGGCGATTATCTAGGGGTCATTTTTTTGCTGCCCACGCCAGGCACGCAGCGTTGTAGGACTTCGAATCTTCGAGGAACGAGGTCAAATGCTGGGACGGACGAGTGCTGATAGAATCCGTTTGGAAAAAACGCACATGGTAAGGAGAGAGGCGAGGCAAGGAATGTGGGCTACTGCCTGGAATCGGGGCGTAATACTGAGAGAGCTTGTAACACGGCAGCCCGCAGTTGTCCAAGTTCCTTGTCCAAGTTCCCCGGGCAAACTTGGACAAGTGGCTCTGCAAGAGGAAAATACGTGATAAAACTTGTCCAAGTTCCGTGTCCAAGTTCGGGTTTCCGCCCTGGGCCACGAAGTTGGAATCGGGGCCTGCCTGGAATCGGGGCGTAATACTAAGAGAGCTTGTAACACGGCAGCCCGCAGTTGTCCAAGTTCCTTGTCCAAGTTCCCCGGGCGAACTTGGACAAGTGGCTCTGTAAGAGGAAAACACGTGATAAAATTTGTCCAAGTTCCTTGTCCAAGTTCTTGTCCAAGTTCGGGTTTCCGCCGGGGCGAGGCACACGGAATTGCCTGCCTGGAATCGGGGCGTAATACTGAGAGAGCTTGTAACACGGCAGCCCGCAGTTGTCCAAGTTCCTTGTCCAAGTTCCCCGGGCGAACTTGGACAAGTGGCTCTGTAAGAGGAAAACACGTGATAAAAACTTGTCCAAGTTCCTTGTCCAAGTTCTTGTCCAAGTTCGGGTTTCCGCCCTGGGCCACGAAGTTGGAATCGGGGCCTGCCTGGAATCGGGGCCTGCCTGGAATCGGGGCGCTCCTGCTCGGAGACTTATACCACTCTTTTTAATAACAAGACAACCAGAAGAAGAAAATATTAGGGTACGAGAATTCTCCTCCGGAGGAACCTGAACTTGGACAAGAACTTGCACAAGGAACTTGGACAAATTTTATCACGTGTTTTCCTCTTGCAAAGCCACTTGTCCAAGTTCCCCCGCCGAACTTGGACAAGGAACTTGGACAACTGCTGGCTGCCTTGTGATTATTTACATGGGCCCAGGCTGGAATCGAACCTGGGCCACTTGGCTTCGAAGTCTACGCCTTAGCCATTGCGCTATGGCCGCTTTGCTCTTCAGTGACACTGTGTGCCTGACCTGCCCCTCGCCTCGCCGTCAATCCTGTGCTGGGCGCAGGATTGCCCTCCATCAATCCTGTGCTGGGCGCAGGATTGCCCTCCGTCAATCCTGTGCTGGGCGCAGGATTGCCCTCCATCAATCCTGTGCTGGGCGCAGGATTGCCCTCCGTCAATCCTGTGCTGGGCGCAGGATTGCCCGTCAATCCTGTGCTGGGCGCAGGATTGCCCCCGTCAATCCTGTGCTGGGCGCAGGATTGTTCCCAGTCTCGCCCAGCTTCCCGGCTTCGAATTTCAGAAGTAACGCAAAAGGACGAATGGGGAAGATCAAGCTTTTCCCCACGACCGAGTACACCAGCAAGCAAGCCTCGGACCCTGTGGCGCCCCTGGCGCCGTGCACCGGCATCTTCCTCGGGCCATCAAAATCGGGCAAAACCGTGGCTCTGATCAGCCTGATCCTGGAGCAGTATCGCGGCGTCTTTGAGAGAATTTACATCTTCAGCCCGAGTGTCAACATAGACGATGGCTGGATCCCCGTCAAGAAGTACATCGGGGAGGACCTGGGGGTGAACACGGAGCGGGAGCAGACCTACTGGGACGAGTGGGACGAGGCGGCGCTGCGGCGCATCATCCAGCAGCAGCGCAAGATCACGGAGGCGTCCAAGAAGTTGGAAATGAAGAAACTGTACCAGGTGCTTGTAGTCATCGGCGACTTTGCTGACACGCCGCAGTTGCACAAGCCTCACGGCGCCCTGGACACGCTCTTCATCAGAGGCCGGCACATGCAGGTCAGCACCTGGGTGAGCTCGCAGAAGCTGAGGCTCATCAGCGCAGCCGTGCGGGTGAACATGCAATTCCTCTGCTGCTGGAGGCTGCGCAACCAGCACGAGCTGGACGCCGTGGTGGAGGAGCTCAGCGCCCTGCTGCCGAAGGAGCAGCTGTACCGGCTGTATGAGCAGGCAACGCGGGAACCCTACAGTTTCCTGTTCGTCTACTATCTGAAGCCGAAGAACGAAATGTTCCACATACGCTTCGAAGAGCGCTTCGCATTGAAAAAGACGCCGATGGGAGCGGCGCTCAGCTTCCTGGGCCAGAAGCTGTTCGCCAGCTCCACGCTGATCAACGCGAAGTGTGAGAACATCTCCTGCTGCACCTCCGTCGCAGCCGTCCACCCGCCCGTCGTCCGCCGGACGGGCGGCTTCCTAAAGAAAAGGATGACCAGGTGGCCGGCTCGGACAGCGACTTTGCGGTAGACCTGGGAGAGTCCCTGCACTTGCAGAGCGACGCCCGGCTCGCCGTCTACAAGATCCGCCTGGCCGACAGCTTTTTGTCCACGGACCGGGGCCGCTACCTCTACTGGGTTGACGCCGCGCTGGGCACGCTGAACTGGGCGTTGTTGCCCGAGAGCGCGTACACTGGTGCCCGGTTGGCCGCCTGGATCAGCTCCAACTTTGCCACCGCCACCTATAGCGAGACCACGAACAGTCTGAGCGTAGCCTACGACGGCAACCGGCTCATCCTGAACGACCTGGAGCTGCGCCAGCAATTCCCTGACGCTGCGGACTACCCTGCTGCGCCGCCCGCCTCTCCCACCAAGCCCTTCAGCGTGGACCACATGCTGAAGCAAGATCACGCTGAAGAGCGGAGTGGGTACCATTGTGGAGACGGGCTCCGACGACGGGCACTTCATGGCCCTCAGGGGCCCGGTTACCCTGAGGCACATGCGCTTCCGCCTGACCGACCTGGACGGCAACGTTGTCCGGCTTCGCGGGTCGTCTTTGTCGTTCGTGTTATATCTTGACCACGTATAATTAAAAAGGATGGAGCCGACCGAACACGACAGGGCGCCGGAGGCGCAAGGGCGCAAGAGGCGCCAGAGGCACCAGAGGCACCACACGCTGCGCAGGAGGCACCGGCGCCGGCTGAACCGGAGGCGCCTCAGCTCACAAGAGAGCAGCAGCGCGCCCTGCGCATGCTGGAGAGGCAGTCCGCTTATGACCGGCTGACCACAGGCGCAAGCGTACTAGTGTAAAAGCATGATGTCCATAGAGCCCCGCAACGAGCCGCGGATGCTCCGGTGGTTCCGCAGGACGTACCCCAGTTACAACTTGCAGCCGCTGCTGCTGAGCGCTACCGAGAACTGGAGGAGGCGCGGGCCTTCAACAACTGGCTAGGCGAGCGCAGGCAGGCGCAGGAGGGGCAGCGGCACCTGGACGACGTGAGCGGGCTGACGGAGGCCGTGCACCGCCAGGTACCCCAGCTGCGCTACGCGCGGGCCGAGCGCCGGGGCGTGGAACGGGCGGCGGACGAAGTTGCGCAACAGTAAATGAAGGAACTTCGGGCGCACGGCTTCAACCAGCGCCCGCGCTTTGAGCAGGTGGTGGGCTACCTGGAGCGGAACGAGCCGCTGCCCCTGGACCAGCCGGACCGCAAAGCCACCTCGTTCATCACAAGCCACTTCTACCTGGACGATTTTGTGCAGTCCAGCGAGGACCCCAACCCCCGGCCCCTGCAGCACACGCCTCGGCAAGCAATTCCCGAGGAAGGCTTCCGCACTCCCGCAGAGGCCACGGACGAGGACGTGCGCCTTGCGCGGAGGTACCAAGGGTACGGCGGAACCCGCTTGGTTGAGGACGACCTGGCGGGAGACCCCGAGGCCGGCGCGCTGGCCAGCAACGGGCAGGGGCCGCCCTCCATCACGGACCGTCTGCGCGGCACTGCAGACGGCGCGCAGGCGGCAGCGGACCTCATAGGCGCAGGGGCAGCGGGACTTGCAGCCGCGCAGGCTTTCCGCTCTCAGCTGCCCCAGGACGCAGCTGAGTACGTGCGCCTGAACGTGCTGCCCCGTCCGGGCCAGGCGCAGCCGCTCCGCAGATCATAGGTCGGCCCAGTGATGTGGAGCGCCTCCTGGATGAGGCAGGGCAGCGCGCGCAGGAGGTGGAGCGTGGCGCAGCGCAGGCCGTTGAGGAGACGGCGGCCGCCGAGGGTGTGGGCGGAGCCTTCGGGTACCTGGGGGGCCTGGCAGAAGGGGCCGCTGCCCTGGCGCCCACCGCGGGCGAGGTTGCTGGAACGCTGGCTGGCGCGGCGGGAGTTGGCGCGGCGGCAACGGCGGGGCTGGCCGTGGGCATTGCGGGCGGCGCAGCCTACGGCCTCGCGCGCGGCACGGGCTGGGTGCTGGAGAACACGCTCTTCCGCGGCCGTGCAGGGGTCCGCCAACGGCATGAATGACGCCACTCAGCCTCAGCACTTCTCGCTGCGCACCGGCAGCAGCACGTCCGGCACCTCTCAGTCCGGCTTCCGTGTCCAGGCGCAGTCCAGCCCCTTCTCTTGGGGCCTGAACCCCGTGGCTCTGCCCCAGTCCCAGAGCTCGCCCGCGAGCTCCAGTTCCGGGCAGTCACGCCGGAGCCTGCCTCCGCCCAGCTTTGACCAGCTGGCGCGAGACATTGAGGCTGCTTAAAAAAAATTAAAAAAAACCCTCCTCGGGGAGAGTTTTTTCTGCACGGTTTTGCGCCACAAAATGCTATTACTCCAGGCCGTATATGAATATACACCCTGGAGTAATAGCTTGTTTTGCACGGTTTTGCGCCACAAAACGCTATTCTTACAGGCCGTACATCTATGTACGCCCTAGAAGAATAGTTTTCCTTCGCCGCACAAGTCAAAATGCGTGTATATAAACAACATGGAGGTAGTCACCGCCGGAGCCCAGGATGAGCTGATGCAGAGCCTGGACTACAAGCTGAAAACAAGCAACACCAGCTACGTGACGGCGCGGCATGACGTGCAGTACTTCCCCAGCTCGCTGAGCTCCTTCTCCCCCACAACCTCGCGGGTCTGCCGCATCCCGCCACGACTGCGCTGTGGTCAGAACGCCGGGGCGCACCCGGCGGGGGCCACGCTGAGCACCGACTTTGAGATCCAGAACGTCCGAGTTCTGGCCTCCCAGGTCGTCCTGGACTCTCCGCTGGTAGAGTCCTTCAACCGCGTGCTCCTCTCAGGAAGGTCCCTGGTGTTCAGCTACCCCACGGTGCACACGCAGCAGTCCAGCGTCCCGAACGGCGTGGCGGAGCACAACGTCACCGTGGCGCGCGCCTTCACGAAACTCATGGGCGTGTTTGTGACTTTTTGGGACAACGACGCGGGCTCCAAGCTGGCCAACCCGGGGCAGGACCCCCCCCACCGGCGCGGCCAGGCAGGAGGACAGCCTCCTGGAGTTGCAGATGCAGCTGGGCAGCCTGCAGTACCCTCACAACCCCATGAAGGGAGCTTCGGAGCACTTCCACTTCCTCTCCGTCCTTGCGGGCACCTACGACGACACGGTGCGCAACATCGACATCGGCCGCGTGGGCTACCTGCGCCACAGCTTCATTGCCGGCTTTCCCACCGAGCGCGTGCCCAAGATGCCGCTGAGTGGCGTCAGCACCCGCTCGGGCGACCTTGCACGGTTCACCTTCAAGGGCCTGGACGGCACGATGACGGACCTGTTCATTCATTTGGTGGCCTACCAGCTGGTGACGCTCTCCGGCACGGGCGTCTCGGTGCTGGACTAATGGTCTCCTAAGAAAACATGTTTGAAGGACCTGTCACCGGCAACATCCCGGAGGTCCTGGACAACGGAGAGGTAACTGACGGCACGCACGTCACCGCAGGGCAGCTGGCCCTGGCTCTGACGCCTTACGCGCAAGTAACGGAGCTGGCCGTGAACACGGCAGCCTCCCCCTAGACATAGCGGCAAGGATCACGCCGCTGGAGGTAAACACCAAGGTGGCCAACGCTCTCCTGGGGGCCGTCACCGCCGCAGCGCTGGCCTCCGAGCTTGCAAGCCGAGACGCCTCCATCGCGGGGCTGCAGGCCTCCAAGGCGGACGCCAGCGCCCTGACAGCGTACGCCCTGCTCTCGGCCGTTGACACTTCCTCTGAGGTAAACTCTAAGATAGCGGCCGCTCTCCTGGACGCCGTCACCACGGCAGCCCTGGACGCCGCCCTCGCCGGCAAGGCGGACACCAGCGCGCTGGCCTCCCTGCTCTCCACGGTGGACGGGTTGGACACTCCACTGGAGGTGGACACCAAGATAGCAAATGCAGTGCTGGGCCTTGCCACCGAGGCCTTCGTCGCAGCGCAGCTTGCTAGCCGGGACACCGGCATCTCGGCGCTCCAGGCCTCCAAGGCTGACGCGGCGCTGCTGGCCTCATACGCCACGAACGCCGCGCTCTCCGCAAGCGAGACCACGCTCCAGAGCGCCCTCGACGCAATCCTCGCGGAGCTCGCCGCCCTGCAGCTTCCCGGAGGCGGAGTTGTTAACGCGCCGGCCTGGGCGGGCTTCACAACTTGGGTGCTCCTTCGCGGAAGCAACGTCGTTCGGGTCAAGAGACGGCAAGGTGACGTCCCGTGGGACGCTATGCACCGAACCCTCAAGCTGTAATACCAACCACGTAGAAGGGTGTATACGGACGATGCCGTTATAGCCGAACCCGTGTAAACGTTGTAAGGGAGAAGGAATGATAGTTACAACTGTGGTCCTGACAAATGCAGCGCAAGCAAAGAGTTTTCGCTCTCAATGCCGATCACGTATGTATGCAGTCACACATCAGATCTTGAACCTCAATTGTGTCTTGAGCCAAAATGGCGATCAATGGAACTTGGGAAGCAACACCATCAAGGACCTCAGAACAGCTACCCAATTTCGGCACGGGGCCTAGAGGGTTTTAACATCCCCCATTTGGGTCGCATTGTTCATCATGCGGTCCAAACACCACAAAACGTTCCACTGGCCACGGCTTCAACTACGAAATCGTGTCGTGCATTCTCTTTACTTGCTATCACTACACCGTTCATTCGCTGTGAAACATGCCGGGTTCGATTGTACGAAAAGTGAAACATTCATCCTCCAATCGAAGCACACATTCATATGCAGGTGTATATAATACACTGTGGCCACTTCACTTGACCGCCAGTGAACATTCCAGCTGCCGCATTTGCGCATCGCGCAGCTGTCATCCATAAAAGGGTTGGCCACAAAAGTCCACCAGACGCGCCCGCTTGTGATCGGTCTGCATATCTCCGGCAAAGAAACATCGGTGAGTAATCAATGCAAATCATAGCCATTCCAGATACCATGGACAATGCATAAATAATGAAAAGATATCATCTATAAGGTAATAGGTCCATCCATGAATATCCAGAGCGTCATAGTCATCGGAATATGTAACCATGTACACATCCATTCAACTTGGATATATGAAATCATATCATAATGTAGAGTCGTTCCGTCGCAATGGTGTTGATGAGACGCAAGCAACAGATGGGGATTAACCCACATCGTGCCGCAATCAGCATCTTCACTACGCATACCGGTCCCCAATGGACAGTCTGTGAGTGCGTCGACGGAACTCCTCGTCCAAGTTCTTCTGAGCTTCTCGTGCCCGGACACACTTCTTGTTGTAGTCCTCTGGCAACCAGTGACCTTTCCGAAGGCACCAATCCAGCAGGGGTGTGTCGCATTTGTTCGGGTCGACGGCCGAGATGATGGCGCTCACGTTGACCGTGTAACCATGCTTGCCAAGGTTTAGGCCATCCCTCACGAATGATATATACTTGCAGTTGAAAGCTAGTGCAAAACATCTGAAAATAATATCACCCACCGGGTGCACTCGGTCCTTGACCAGGAGCTTCATTTCTTCCTTGGTGACATCGAGGATTCTCGCTGCAATCCACAGCTTGTAGAATGTGTTAAGTCCCTCGCATTTGCACACCATCATACGAATATATTCGTCACGCTCCTCAACCGATCGTAAGGCTCTTGTCCGAACATTCTCCGATTGAGAAATCTTCGTTATTGTTGATGGCAAAAGTATACCTTCCTGATCATGCTCGGTGATGTTGGGGTACCTCTTGAAGTCATTGTGATAAGGGCAGCCCGGCCTCCCTTCGAGTCCGGCATTCATCGTTCTCTCCTCACCACCCTCAAACATCCCCCACATCTTGGACAGCTGGAGTGCGATAAATCCTGCCATGTACTGAGCCTCACGCGGCTCGTCAAGGCAGATCGCCATCCGTTGGGAACTTATAATGTCCCGTGACGCCAGATCGGTGTCGCGGTAATGCCAACCGCTGTCTCTTCTTCTGACGCATAGCCGGATGTATATCCTTGCGTGTCCATGTCGTCATCTTCTCCCGGAACTTCCTCCGCTTCGTCTTCATCCTCCTGTGCTGCCGCATCGTGGTTAGCTTCTTCCTGTGCACGCCTGGCATCTCCAGAGACGTTGGGGTTTTGGTTGTCCTCCTCGTCATAGGATTTGATGTGAATGTAGTATCTTCCGATGGAGATCAGTTGTGCCTCGCACTCCAGGCATAAGCAGAAGCAGGTGGGGATCGCGGTCGCACATGATGGACATATCCGGCACCTCAGTCCTTCCCATGTCTCGACATTCAGGATGACGACTTTGCTGATTTCGTCCCGGACCTCGTTGACCTGTGCATTGAACTCTTCCATCTTGTTGATTCGATAGAGTTCGCAGGCACGATTAACCATGTAAACGATGTAGTGCAGATTATCGGCACCTGTCTCAGTCTCCGGCATCCTCTCGCTGATCTTTGCGACGTTCTGGAGGAACATCGCTGCCGACTCTTGGGAAGAGTTGACAAAGCCAGGGCAGATCTCGTTCTCCACACACTTCGAGTACGCCCTCTTGATGTCAGCGTACTCCAGGCGCTTCCCTCCGTTGCTTTTGCCAATCCAAATGGACTTGACCTCATAGAACGGGTTCACGTCAAAGACCATGAAAGTCCCATTAGCCGCGACTCCAGCCCCATACCGCGCGAGGGTTGCACTGGGAATATAGATGATCGCAATCGGATCCCCTCTCCTCACGTTCCGTAGCGTTGTCTTCGTCGCCACGTTCATCTCATCCCATGGGGCAAACGCCCCGAAGTGCAGTGCTAGCCTGTTGCCGCCATCGATTCCGCCGGGGACTAACCCACAGCGTACGATGCTTGGCAGGTTTTCCACATACGTCACATGGAATGCTCCTCCGAGAGAATCTCCCATTCTTGCGGAATACCTATTCGCCAGTGCGGATGAGCTCATGAATCCAAAATCACTGTGACCGGTTGTGACTCGGATGCACCAAGGTCTGTACCATCCATCGCATCTGTTGTACATCCTGTCGATGTCGTCCCGATCCACGCCAGCTTCGGTCATTTCCTCCCTGGCTGCCCTCGTGTCGTTCGGGTTCATGATGCTCGGAAACCTTGCTGCCAAAAACTGGAATCTCGATTTTCTGCTTCCGGATTCCTGCCACTTGATCACCTCCATGATGCCCATGTATCGTTTCGCTCTCGTGGTGTATGGTGGGAATATGTCGTTGTTCCGGTCGTCAATGACAGCATCAATGTCGACCCATCCACCCTCGTCGCACCTGAAAGCACTTCCTCGGCAATTGCCGTTCTTGTGTCGAAGGACTCTGCATAGGTCGTGAGATAGCTGGTTTGCTTGGTCCCTTGTAGTAAATACCGAGCGATCATCACCAATCCTGCATAGTGGAGCACCGTCGAAAGGAGCAATGCAGAAGTTGACACTCATGCCAAGTTGCATCACGTCCACTTGCTCAAGGATTGCACCTTTGGGAAAGTATTTGGGGTCAACGATGGACGCATACGCCCATGGCAAGTGCACATCACTCAAATCGCCATACTTCGGGATGTAGCACGGGATGGTGTCGCATCCCATCTCAAGCGTCTTCTTGAATGTCCTGTTGTCCCCGCACGGGTTGTAGGTGAGGTCGACGCCACCACATTGTAGCTCTCCTCCCTCAGCCGTGTCAGCCATCTCCACCAAAATAATAGTGTAGCTGTACATCTCAATTGTTTCTTTCCCTGCTTGTCCCCCTTTCTTTCTTTCCTTGGACGTTGATGAGGACGGTTCCTCCGTATCCCCCATGTCTTCATCAGATGAAATAGGGTCACTGCTGAGTAGCTCACGGAGCACCTTCATCGCCTTCTCATTTCCAGCAGCCTCCTCAATGTCCTTGCAGTCGGCGTCGTGGGCCAGGTTCGCGCACTTCTTACAGATCCCCATATCTCCCATGCACTTCTCCATTGACTCCAGGAATCCTAGTGCCGCTCTCCGCCCGTCGATCACACGCTGCTTCTTGTCTTCCTTCTCAGTATTGGTTTGAGAACTTCGACTCGGGTCTGGTGCTTGACCAAGACCCTCATCTTCGCCCTCCGTGGCCTTTCTCTTGGAACCTTGTGCAGAGGGCTCGGTGATCAGGGTTCGTGGATGTCTGGGCTTGACCTTGTTCATGATGTCAAGCACCTCCTTCGTGGGCACGCCGAGCTGTGCGGACGGTCTGTTCCGCATTCTGTTCTGGCCCGTCGTGTGGGTCACGTTCCCAGCGAGGTGTCGCACTATTGACTGCTCGAACTCCCTCTTGATCTTCCATGCATCCTTCCACAGTGGCAGTTCGTGCTGGAAGTACGACATCACCTCAAAGAATCCCAACACCATCTCGACGACGTCTCCCAAGGATTCCTCGTTCGTGGTTTGTCCCAGGAGTTCATACATCGTTTCTTGGTCGAGCACACTCTTGATCCAGGACGAATATGCCACATTGCCAAGATCCTTGCCTATCAAGAAGATGGACATCCTCTCCTCGACTCCCTCGGAATTCTTGCACACGATCACATCCCGTGATGCGCACAATTGCTTCCCGTGACCGTTGTTGTAGAACTGCGCTGCTTGATCCACAGTCATGCTCACGAATCCCACGTGAGAAAGCTCCTTCTTCAGCCTTGAATACGCGAGCTCCCGTATGATCGTGATCATGGCCTGGATATTGTTGACGTCCACCATGAGGTTTTGAAGGTCGGGGATTGCCACCACGCATTTCGCGAAGAGGCGCGTGTACATTTTCTTCCCCTCGATAGACATTGCAATACCATTCGTGTCCGCGTTCCAGTTCGCGCAACAGTTCACGCAAGAAGAGGGATTGTACTTCGACTTCGGTCCGAGCACCTTCGACTTGCTCATCTGCATCTCTTTAGCGCAAAGTTTGCAGATAAACTTGCTGAGCTCCGTGACCGTATACCATCGAAGACGTTGATCACCGATATCGGCTTTCCCAAAAGCATCCTGCTCGCCGTGTCCTTCATCTTGCTGCTCTTGTTTCCTCTTCGACTGCGCAGTGAAGGTCGGCTTGTACTCGAATTTCACCTTCGATTCCTCCATGTTCTTCGGGATGTTGAATCGAAGGTCGGGCTCGTTTATGCACGTCCCCTCCAGCTCACACACAAACGCGTTGCTTGGTGCGACCGCATCGATGGATTTCTCAATCAGCAGTCGCTTCAGGGGGAAGTGTTGCAAGTTCGAGCTCCCAGGGATCTTGTAGTTCTTTCCTGTGAGCGCATGGACCACGCGCCACAGGCGATCGTTCTCGGTCACCAGCGCGCCTGCCGCCTTGCAGATCTCGCTAACCTTGTTGGCGATCGTTCCCAAGTCCCCTCTTCCACCATGGAAAGCAACATCGCGATTCACGCACACCACGACCAGGCCTTTGCATGTGTTGACGAGGTCAGATATCGCCTTCTGCAGGGAGTCGATGATGGGGTTGGCGGTCACCTGCCACCCGCATCCTCTCATGCACACCCAATCATATAGCGACATCCAGATGTGCACCGACATTGGTGAGTCATCCATGTCTCGCCTCCGCCGTTCAGCGATGAGCTTTTCCAGCTTCTGCAATCGGGAGATGATATTCAACGTGTCGTTGGGTGAGGAGACTTGCTCACTCGACCCATAGTATGATCTCTCCTCGATGTTTGTCCATCCCTGTTCGTTGACCATCATCTGGAAGGTCTTCGTGCTCCCTTTCGAGTTGACGGCCCTCAGGGGCCAATCCAGGACCTAGAAGCTCTTCTTGTGGATCATCATGTCGCGAATCGTCGCCTCGCCAATGGGGCTCCTCTTCTGCCTATTGATAATCCGGTTCAACTGTCCAGGTGCGTTGTCCGGGTTCTTCTCCGCCTGAATCACCGCGTTGATGGCTTTGGCGCCCGGAAGGCGTCCAGTAATCAAGCATCCTGTTTGGGCACACAAGACAGCATACAGCTGTAGCCATGCCGCATTTCCCTTCCCAACATAGGAAAGAATGATCTTCTCCGCGCTGGTCTTCTCCTCGAAGTGCAATAGCGAAGAGGTCAGGCATCTCAGCATACACTCCCAATATGTTGCGTTCTTGCCTTCTGCACGACACGGCCCAAATACAGTTTGTATGATTGGGTACCCCGTATTGTTGTCTATGTTGAATTTCACATTGACAGTCGCGCCGCCCAAAGTGGTACCCCCTTCGAATGTAGTGTAGGTATCGTGTCCAGCAGTTGGGTTGATAATTACCCATCTGTCGTCGTCACCGCCAGAGTTCATTCGGAAAATGGAGTCGATGATCTCGGTGTCGATCTTGACAGCATCGCTGGCTTGCGACCCCCCACTTGGAGCTCCCGGCTGGGGGACTGACCCACCAGCGGTTTGACTCCTTTGCCCGGAGCTCGATGCCGACTTCTGCTGTCGCTCCGTCTTCCGTGGCGGCTCCGTCTTCGATGAGCCCATCACCCACCATGTCGGCTCTTCCCCAACCACGAATTCCTCGGGGTACTTCTCCAGTTCCCTCTCGATTTCATGAATCGTGCAGTATTTATTCTGGAAGAATTCGATCATGACGTCCTTCTCGGCCTTCTTCTCGATCTCCTTCATCCAGCTTACCCACTTGCGCCGATCTTGTTTCTCAGCGGCCCTGTCAGCCGCGTGCGGTGCCAAACTGATGGAGTTGATGTTCATCGCAGGCAGCTTCGACTCATAGATCATATCGATGCACCATAGGAAATCCCTGGCGTACTCAATCTCCCGGTAGAGATCGTTCAGCTCCCTTTTGTCTGGACGGAAATAAGCTGTATACGACTGATCTTTGGAGTCCTTCTCACCGAGCAATGGCTGCAATCTCCTCATGATGAACGATACGCACATGAGCGAATTGACCGCTCCGATGCACGCATCTGAGATGTCACTGGGGGTTGACCCACAGATCATCCAGCGCAATAGATTGTTCTGGCTGGCATTCTCATCCCTCCTCAGTGCATATGCGAGGTTCTTCATCGATGCCTGCAGCTCATTCTGGTAGACCAACCCAAGGTCCCAATTCTTCTGGTAGTCGTCCTTGGAGCCACGACCGTAGGAGTCGATCTTGGGAGCCCTGATCACGCTCAACGTGAACACTTTCCCCCAGTTTCGATCTCTGTACCTTGCAATTCTCCGATCGTGCCTCTCAAACTCTGCAGTCGTCTGGAACTCCTCGGAGCTCCTCCACCTTCTCGATGACGATGCCCTCGATGACTCGTCGCTGATGAATTCTTTGTACACCTCCCCAACCGGGGTGTTCTGGTGGAATGCAGCTTTGAACGACCGTTCATCGTTGTCCTCGGCCACGCCTAGTGCGAGATCCCAGATGTTCGCGATTGATCTCAACATATCCGCCCCTTCCATGCAGTACTTGGTTACGTTGAGCAACTCGGGGTTCTTCGCCAGCTTCGTTGCCTCACCGCAAAGTTGGTTCAGCGCCGACACGATCTTCTTTCCCTTGCTGCAGAATTCCCTCCATCCAAGCATACATTCGTCGGCAGAAAGCTGTCCGAAAACTTTGCTGATGAACACTAAGGCAACCCTCATAGACTGCCCTTCTCCTTTCATCATCCCGCGGCCCTTGGCAGAATAGTACGCTGAGTATGCATAAATAGCGGGGACGCCGATGTCCTCGATCCACTTCACGCACCTACCCAGGTCGCTGCTCACCTCCATCCTCTTGGGCATCCTCTTGCCATCCTCGATGGCGTTCTTCACCAAATTTCCCAAGAAGATTGCTGCTTGCCTAGATTTCCCAACAGGCACGCAGAAGAACTCATTCGTATTGACGACATTCGGATTGGCAGTCATCTTGATGATATTCTCCAGAACCAGGAAAACCCAATATAAGCAGCTGCAAATGAAGCCACGGAATTGTCCCAATATGATCCCAGCTTCAGATTGAGGTGACGAACTCGTCCAGCTCCTTCTTGAAGCTTGGGGCTCGGGACTGACCCAGCTCCCCGTATGCACCAGAGGTTCGGGACTGGCCCAGCACCTCGGTTGTGCAGTTGGGGTGGTGCAGATTTCGCTCGCAGTAGCTTGGTGCTTCCGCGATCTCCTTCGCGTAATGCAAGCAAGAGCGAGTTTCAACGGTGCCCGTTTGAGGCACCTTGCTCGAGCACGAAAACGGCGAAGGATCACACCCACAATTATAGACGTGTACAACTGGGTTTCTTTGGTTTCACGACCTGCACAAGGTCCATGCTCATGGTTTCCATTGCATTTCTTAGACAACGAGCCACCAAGTTCAAAGTTCCATGATACAACTCTCCATGGTTTCTTGATTGGCATGGGTTTCTTTGCATTTCTTTGTTTCAAGCCATAGCGACACCCATCAAACTCGTGACTAGTCCCATCATGCACGACCTCATGCAGTCTCTCATCTTTCCAATAATCACAACTTCCAGGCAACTCAAACAAAATCGCAGCTCGTTTTGTCATGGCATGTCGTTTAATCTCAACGAACCGTTCAAACAATCTCCAAAATTCTCTTTGTTTGGCCTCGATTTTCTCTGCGGTGTCAATTCCGCGAGTCTTGTTGAGGCGTGCCCATGATGATCCCCCCGTGCAAGGCCCGGCGAAGAACAACAAATAGGAAGGTTTGGTAAGCACATGTCTGGCGATTCTCCCCCCGTACTCGCTCAGTAAGTCATCAACCAGAGTTATGGTGACAACCTGCGGCCCGTCATGGCGGGCAAGAGCAGTGAACCAGTTACGTGGTTCGGACCATGCCATCAGCACGATGGGCCGAGCCAAGTCAACACTGTAAAGAGTGACGACTGTGCGAGTTCTCATACCAGGAAGAGAGACATGAACAGGAGCGCGAAGCACACCACCGTCATGTTTGACCATCGCGAGTTCAATACCCGGCGCTAACTGTGGCTTGTGCTTCACCGCAATGCGATACGGAACAAAACAACGACCAGGGACAAGCTGCTCGTGATTGATATGCAGACAACGCATGAGCAATTTCAATCGGAGCAACGTTTTTCCAAAGCAAGGTCGTTAACACACTTCAACTCTATGCGCTCGTTCGACAGTTCTTCAACAAATGCGGCCAGCACGGACTGCATGTCAACATCCCCGGACCCGACGTGAATTGGTCGTGGTCGTGGAGACCGTTCCCGCGCCGATGCAGCGACCGGTACGGGATGAAACTGCCAAACTGCGCGTTCAACCCAACCATCAATTCGCACACATTGTAGCCCCGGGTCAACTCTATCCTCAACTTTGAGCCATGACCCATTCTTCAGAAACCAAGTGGAACGAAGCCACTTGCTCCCAAACGGTATCATAACCGCGAGTGGAGGTTTCACACGCATCAATCTGGGTCCCTTGGCAACAACAACCGGATCATGTCCTTCATGCTCATGCAATCCCTCTTTGGATGTTAATCCAGACAACCATAGGTCCGGGGGCATGATCGGAATGTGTGTGTACGGAAATGTTGGAACTCCGTCAACTGTCCCCGAAGCGTTCTGCATGGTCCCCTTTATGGGATCACACGTGGGTGTGAGCGCCTTGAGGGTATCCGGGTCAGACAGCAAGCTCGGGTCAAGCAGACCAATCTGCAAACATGCATGTTTCCATTTGCGCCCATCATTGAACGCCTTGGTGTATATATCGGCCGCCATCCTGTCGGTGACCTCATACGCCAAGTACATGTAATCACGTGTGAACATCTCATGCATCCACGAAATGCTAACACCATGGCTTCTCTCAAGGTGGCGCATCGTGGGGGTTCTCCCCGATCGCACGACACCGATCATAGCCTTGTTATCGTCATAGAACACAAAGTTCGGAGACTTCTTGAGGATCCGCTCTACCAACTTGAGAGCGGGCATACCCATCGATCTCTTGGCAACATCGGCCGCAACAATCTCGGCCTCGGGAGTGGAGTGACTCACACAACCCTGTCTTTTAGAGCTGCCAGACAACGGAAACCGGGTATTAGGCCTTTGTATATTCAAGTGTCCACCGGAGGTGGAACGCAGCGAGTCAATGCATCCCGCAAAGTCAGCGTCCGCATACAAGGCCAAGTGCACATCGTCCATAGGGTCGCCAACCCAACCGACCATGCGCCAATGTTTGGTATGATGCACATAGCACATCAAGTGATGCAAACCCCGATCATCGGAGTCAGTCCACCTATGCACGTTCCGTGCTAGGCGATTCACTTGCCGCAACAAATCGAAGCGAGCAATCCGCGCACCGTACAGCAACTTCATCAGTACGCTAGCGGCATGTGGAGCAAGGTGTCCACGCACGGGCTCCTTCATGGCCAACTCAGGAGTCCCTCCCCGTTGGTCCGGCACTGTGGCAGAACCGTCGGTGGGCACAAGATTGTTACACCAATTGCACACGACTGACGGCCCCTCTCTGGCAGGCTTCCGTGAGACGTGATTCTTTGTTTCTTCATGCCACTCAGGGGTGACAACCTTATTCAACTTCACGTCGCCCGCCACTTCAAGATAGCGGTCGACACAGGAACGTAGGAACTGTTCCATGTCATAGGTCACCGTTGTTACTCGGTGTCCGTTCCCGAGAGTGACTTTTCCCTTGCTTTGATTGCAACCAAGGTACATGTCAAGTCCAGTCTCGGGCTCAATCTTCAAACGTGTACGCAACATGCTCCACCCTTGGGCAAGGTTCTTCTGCGGCCCTGCCATTTTGAAGTCGTCGACATACACAACCAGAACAAGCTGGAGCTTTTCGTGAATGTACACTGAAGGCAATTCTTCGCCGATGGGCTCAAAACCAACGGCACGCACCGACTCATCGCAGTGCTGCTCCCAAAATGTTCCCGCATCTGGGTGTCCGTACAGCGCCTTCCTCAACGGGACGACTGGTCTTCTGTCCTTATCCCATTTGCATTCACTTGGCACGGCCTCCGGTGGCAATTCAATCCAACACGGCGTGCCTCTCAATGTGGCCTGTATATACGCCTGAACAGCGTCGGCCATCTGCACATCCCAGCCATCATGACAACCCAGAAAATCCGCCCAACGCGAGGCTTCAAATGAAGCAGGGGAGTTCCCCAAATCTTGAAACATCGCAGCATCAAAGCTTTGGTTCTTCACTTGGTTCCC
>CAUJNA010003435.1:0-25000 GCA_963377175.1 Effrenium voratum
ACACACAAACACACAAACACACAAACACACAAACACACAAACACACAAACACACAACACACACAAACACACAAACACACAAACACACAAACACACAAACACACAAACACACAAACACACAAACACACAAGCACACAAACACACAAGCACACAAACACACAAACACACAAACACACACACACACAAACACACAAACACACAAACACACAAACACACAAACACACAAACACACAAACACACAAACACACAAACACACAAACACACAAACACACAAACACACAAAACACACAAACACACAAACACACAAACACACAAACACACAAACACACAAACACACAAACACAAAAACACACAAACACACAAACACAAAAACACACAAACACACAAACACACAAACACACAAACACACAAACACACAAACACACAAACACACAAGCACACAAGCACACAAGCACACAAGCACACAAGCACACAAGCACACAAGCACACAAGCACACAAGCGCACAAGCGCACAAGCGCACAAGCGCACAAGCGCACAAGCACACAAGCACAGAAGCACACAAGAAAACAAGAACACAAACACACAAACACACAAACACACAAACACACAAACACGCAAACATACAAACACACAAACACACAACCACACAACCACACAACCACACAAACCCAAAAGCCCACAAGCCCACAAGCCCACAAGCCCACAAGCCCACAAGCACACAAGCACACAAGCACACAAGCACAAACGCACAAACACACAACCACACAAGCACACAAGCACACAAACACACAAGCACACAAGCACACAAGCACAAGCACACAAGCACACAAACACACAAACACACAAGCACACAAGCACACAAGCACACAAGCACACAAGCACACAAGCACACAAGCACACAAGCACACAAGCACACAAGCACACAAGCACACAAGCACACAAGCACACAAGGCACACAAGCACACAAGCACACAAGCACACAAGCACACAAGCACACAAGCACACAAGCACACAAGCACACAAGCACACAAGCACACAAGCACACAAGCACACACACAAGCACACAAGCACAAGCACACAAGCACACAAGCACACAAGCACACAAGCACACAAGCACACAAGCACACAAGCACACAAGCACACAAGCACACAAGCACACAAGCACACAAGCACACAAGCACACAAGCACACAAGCACACAAGCACACAAACACACAAACACACAAAAACACAAAAAAAACAAACAAACGCAAACGCAAACGCAAACGCAAACGCAAACGCAAACGCAAACGCAAACGCAAACGCAAACGCAAACGCAAACGCAAACGCAAACGCAAACACAAACACAAACACAAACACAAACACAAACACAAACACAAACACACACACACACACGAAACACAAAATACAAAAAACACACACACAACCACACACAACAACACACAACAACACACAAAAAGACACAAACACACAATCACAGACAAACACACACACACAAAAAGACACACACACACACACACCCACACCCCCCCACACCCACACCCCCCCACACCCACACACACCCACACACACCCACACACACACACGCAACAGGTTGGAGCGTTCTTTGTTGGTGTGTGTCAGGGATGGCCATCCATCCCTGGATCATGTAGGGGTTGTGCAACATGTGGCCCGCTTTTGGACCCTGGTGCCGCCTTGTTCCGCCTTTTACATGAGAGGCCAAATTAGACGATCCCCCAATCTGAAGTTTCATGGCCACCAGGAGTTGGCGGGACAGGTTGTGCCCCTATTCAGAGGCTCTAGAAGGCGTGTCAGGGACCAAAAGCGGACCAGAGACCAGATGCGAAGTGTGTACCAGTGTCGTCACATATTGCGAGTATAGCAATCACACTTTAAAAAAGCAATGCCGCCTTGGTTCAGCAGAACTTCCTGAGATATGAGCGATTGGGTGGCTGGAAGGATCCAAGGGATCGAAGAGCTGGAAGGGGTTGAGCAGAGGGTGAACAAGCGTATGTCTGGGTAAGCCAGAACGAGCGCAACTGGTAAAACGAGCCCGCCCATGATTGTTCTTTGCTTTTCCTGGGATCCCTAAAAAGCATCCGGCTTGCGAATTTGCAGGTGTTACAACCGAAGATAGCTTCGGATGGCTTCGGATGCTGTTGGATTCGGGATTCGGCCAGATCCGGAAAGCCACCGCCTGCCTGGTTTGGAGCGAGACCCACGACTCGTCGCTCTTCAATCTCTTTTGCGAGCACACCATGCTGGCAGGACCAGCCACGCGTGGGGTTGGCTTGACAGGCTGCGGCCTTTCTTGGGGCTTGGGAGGGGGTCCTCCAAAAATGGACTTTTGAACTTTTGGACCCAGCGAGGTACAATCCAACGTGCCCAGCTGCCCCACCCCAGTGGTTGCTTCAGCCCTGATTTTGACTCAAATCGCGTGCGGTTTGCAATGAGCTTTCAGGCTGTGACTTGGTTTTTGTTGCGGACTGTGTCAAGATCCCCATTGGGTCGACTCTTGTTGACCCCATATTACAAACCAGGCAAACATCGGTCACAAGTGCAGGATCCTCTCCAAAATGGGTTGCGCTCCTGTTTAGCAACCATTTGTTGTTGTAGAACAATGATTGAACAAACAATAATAACTTCACTGTTGTTGGCATGCTTTATGTTCTTTTGTTTTGTTCCTTTTTAGTCGGGGGCTGGAAAAAGCAAGGTTTTCTGCTACCATACCAAGGGTTGCAAGCAAGGCAAGTGTTGCAAAGGCCCAGCTGGTCCGAATTAGAACAGTCACCTGAGTGGGCGTGTGCTTTTTGGAGTTGGTCATGTACCTTTTTCCGGTTGGTTTATAAAGGGAAACCCCAAGTAAAGACCACTTCTGGGGTCCAACTTTCCATAAGTTTTGACCCACCCAAACTGGAGATGCCCTCGTCTCATGCTTGCCAGGATTTAGCTCCCTGAATCCGCTCCCTCCAATGCAAATAGGGTTGCACAAGCCGTTGTGGGAAGGCGCCTTTGGCACTGCCTTGGTTTTTGCATCCCCCAGACGGCATGTAGTTGCCACCCGGTGCTACTATCCACTCGCAATGTGATCGGTGTGGTTTTCCTTTTGCTTTTCCTAGCCAACCAGCATGGCCAACCCTATGGCCTGTTCACTCTAGAAGCCGCATCAGTTCCCATGTGAAAGAAGCCCCGATTGCCAGGATTTGTGGCGGCGCTCAGGGCGGCCAGTCCGGTGCCGGCCGAGATCTCGGCACGAGGTCAAGAAAAGCGATTCGGGATGTATCACACAAAGCGACGCATGCGTCATCATTGTTGCAGACAGCTGGGCGGGGTCTCTGATAAGAAGCCCCCGGGCTGCTAGGTGTTTGTGTATGTGTGTGTGTGTGTCTTTTTCTAGGGGACATCCCAAAATTGTGGTTTCCAATTTTGTTTTCCTTTGGGAACTGCGAAAAAGGAGGCACCCGCAAAAAGACACTCTCCATGAATTTTGCAGATTCTGACCATGGTACCTGGGAGGCAGCCAGGTAGGCTCCACGCATTGCGCAGCGACCTAGCTTGCTTGGATCCGGGCTGAGGTGAAGCTGCAAATCCTCCAGACGCTCTCCATCTTGGTGCAAAATGCACAACGCGCCGCTTGCCTCCATGGGTTCGACCCTCCCGACCTCATGGAATTGGACCAAAGGAGGGTCCTTCTGGCGACCGGGACCCACTTCGATTTTCTTTTTTCCGGCAGATGCAGTGGCAGCGTGCGAGGTTTTGGAGTTGTCCAGCAGTGTTGCTGTCCTGCGTCTCGAAATGGGGAACACCAGCACAGGTTTTGCTTTGGTTTCTCTTCAGAGACCCAGAAAAGGGGTACCAGGTCCGTCATTTGGCTCGGAGAGCCCTCTTCTGGTTGGGAAACCAAAAGGAGAGCCGCCATTTTGGGGTGTCCGATTCCTATCAAAACGCACACACCTCCGACATGAGGACACTTCTTTCATCTACTTGCTCTCTCAAGGGCTTCTCAACGATTTTTTCGACGACCCCCCTGCCGCGCCCTCGGAACTGGCTAACTGGCTGCTCCAGGCAAGAACACATCGGCTTTGATTCTCGGGAAAGCCCTTACATGGCGGGCGAACATGCCCATGCACATGACTTTCACAAATATCCCCAAATAAGGTTCACGCCTACATGCAAGAAACACGACTCACCTTGATAGAACCAGCGGTCAGTAGGTTTCAAGCGCTCAGATGAAAGCTCGGCAATGTGCAGGGGACATCCCGCCATTTGTGACTGATGAACCATGCCTTGTATAACTTGCTGGTGCGATAGGTAGGGAATGATGAACCGGACGCTTCCCTTAAAGGACATCAAATCGGCGATGGTTAGGGGGCATTCCCTCATGCCCTGCTGAGAACGAGCAAGATGCGTTGACTTGCTTCTTTTTTTTTGCCTGGGAGTGCAGAGGCAGGGGCAAATCAGTGGGCTGCAACCAGTGAGTGGTTGCTTCGAGTGATGGCCATGAGGCCATGAGGCCTTTTCCCCAGTGCCGTTTCTTCAGGCGAACATGGACGAGGAAGCCCTCGCCTACTTCATCACACTACTGAAGGCGGTGTGTTTGGTTTGGTTCGGGGGGAGGGTGGGTAGCTCCCGACATGCCGAGAAGTTATGTTTCCGCAGAAAAGGTTAGCTTGATGACCCATTGCGCCATGATTGCGTCATCACGATCTGCGGGGCACGAAACGACCTCTCTGGGCAACCATGATGTCCACGGGCCCAAAGCCAACTGCCCAAGCCACATTCATACCTTTCATCTCAGCCCCGGCATTTGTCGGGCAAGGTGTCACATCTCAGAGCCCTGAACGGCGACTCTGCGTGTCCACCCTGCCCCTGCCCACCTCGTCCCAGCAAATATGCCCAATGAGCAAGATCATTGTGGATATTGTGGTTTTGGTTGCCACTTTCTGTAACACTAAGCGGATCCCCTTTGACGTGCTAAATGGGAATCAGCCCCTTGGTACCGCAGAAAGCGTGGAGCGTGGTCAGATTTGGTCAGATTTGGGGGGGTATGCCTGGTTTCCAAGGTTATCCTGGCCTCCTATTCCGTTTGTTATTGCAGAAAGGCGGACACATGCGGAAATTGTTCCCCAACCCCGCTCCCCAACGCTGCTTTTCCCTCACCCTCTTTCCGGTGGATTGGCATCTGCTTCCTTAGATTATTTCTCAAAAGAAGAATGGCTGAAAAGACAGGGGGATCAGAGGAGGAGTGAGTGGTGGGGCGAAATTGGTTTAAACAAGCAAGCCCGTGCCCGCTTTACAAGGGGAGCGAAACGGAGGTTGCTTTCAATGAAGTGGTTTAAGCCAAGCTCAAGCCATGGTTGCAATACCGGTTGGGCCCTGTTTGGAAGGGTTCGACCCAGGGCATTGCCTTTCGCCTGGATGGGCAGCTGGCGCTGCTGTGCCTGCAGAGGAACCCGAGAAGAGGCGGGCGAAACGCCCATTTTGTTGGGCGGGGCGAGTTTGGCTCAGTTTGGGAGCTGAAGACGACCATCTGATGACCATCTTCTTTCGTCAAGCTTTTGACTTTTGCTTTGATCCGTGGCTCAGGTTGCGGCTACGAGGGCGCGACCCCGAGCACGAGCTCGGCGAGCCCCACCGCCACCCCCAGCCCGAGCGAAGGCCCTTCGCTGCGGATGCCCATCTTCGAGCGTCGCGCGGAAGGATTCAGAGGAGCTCAAAAATGGCCCCCTTTTTTGGTCCATTCATTTGTGTCTGTGTGTGTGCGTGTGTGTGTCTGTGTGTGTGTGGGTTTTGGAGGGTTTTCGGGATGGCCCTTCAACCAGGAAACTGAAACCAACTTGGTCTTGGGCACCCTTTCTGGGGGTTTTCCAGGACTTGAAGGGGACACCAAGCCTTTGTCGTTTCAGCGCGTTTTTCGTGGCCTCGCTGAGGTTCCCATCCCCAGCTGTGACACCTGGGTTCCGTTTTGATTCCGGTTCACTGGGAAGATGGCAATTCTTCCCAAGCCTAAAGGATCCATGGCCACATGTTGAACTTGCCAAAGGCCAATCCGCTTGTTGACCTTCTTTGCGTCCAGGTCCTTTGGTTGCCAGTTTCTTTTGTTTTTTGAGGCGTCTCAGATGTGTTGGGGAGGTTTAAGTGTTTTTGTTTTGTCCTCCTGCTCGTAGGTCCGTTCTTGTTTTCATGCCCTGCTTTTCGGTTGCAAGTGAGACATGTCTTCATCTCAACCACGGTAGTTTTCGTTCTGTTTTTCCCTAACCCATCAGGGCTGTCCCTCTTTTTGGGGTTTGATTTAAAGGGAAACAAACGCACCGAAAGCCCATTGCGGGGACACACACACACACACATACCCGTCGGGCACAACACAGCTCAGGCTCCGTACGATTGATCGGGCACCCGGATCCCATGGTGCAGCCTCTCGGACTTCAGAAGCGCTTCTTGTTCTTTTTGGTTCGAGAGGCAGGGAATCAGGGTATGGTTTCCTTTAAGGGAATCCCTAGGTTCGTTCCCAACACTCTGGCTAATTCCCTACTGAGCACCAGCAAGTTCTTTTCTCAAGGTTAGAAGTAAACGTAGATGTAGTTTTGGTTGTGGGTTGAAAGTAGATCTGTATGTTTGTTTGTTTTTTTGGAAAAGGACTGTCATTCTGTTGACTTCTTTTTTTGCGGTTTGGATGGGCAGCTTTAGTGGCGGATTTGCGTGGCTGTTGGGCAAAACCCACCCTGAACTCAGGCTAAACCCGCTCTGAGGCAAGCCTGAACACGGTAAAAAAACACCACCCTGAATGAAGCCTAACCCAAATCCACTGTAAACCTACCACCTACCGTAAAATCATACTCCTGAACCAACCCTTAACCCACCCTGAGCCCACCCTAAACAACCTAAGCTAAACCCACCCTAAACACCCACCCTCCCAACCACAGCCCGACTCTATCATCCTAACTAACGCACCGAATAGGAAGTTTATTTTGGCGTGTGCCCATAGATTCCCAATGTTTTCCTCATGGCTCCCCCCTTAATTGTACAACAGTTTCGCAATGTGTTGTCATGGTTTCCAATGTTTTCCCCACGCCCTCATCTTTGGGAATATATTCTGCCTATAGCCCCGCCCTAAACCCACACTACCCTAAGCCAAATCTAAACCAACCCTAAACCCACCTAAGCCCACCCTGAACCCACCCTAAACCTACCCTGAATCAAAACCCGTGGAAAAGCCAGCCAGCCACCCGACTTTAGGCTAGTCAAAATACCATTCCAAACAGACCCGAAAGCACCCTAAACTTCGGCCAAATGCAGAAAGTACAAAATCCCTTTCCCTCTCCCCCCGCGACCAAAGAACGGGGGGTCACCGTCAGCCCCTGATCTATGGCGTGTCGCAAAAAGAAGAAGAAGGTGGGCTACCAAATCGCTCCTGTATCCAAAGTGTGTGTCCAGCGTAAAGAGGGTGGTGGTGTTCCCTTTAGTTTCCCCGTGAACCAACCTGAAAAGGGTACCAGCTCCAAAAACGGAAAGAACGCACGCACCAAGTCATTACCGGAGGCGGCTCGCCTTTTTGGCTGTTTTGCCTTCTTGGGTTTCCTTCATTTTCCCTTTCGACCGCCCAAAAGTTCTTGCAGGGCGTCGCAATCCACCATCCCACCCGATGATTTCTAAAAGGAAACCTCAAAAGTGGCTGGTGGACGTAATTTTTCGCATTGCCAGGGTCCAAAGAGCCAGCGGTGCTGAGGACCTCGGCGCGGTCCGCGGCGCTGCGCCTGCTGAGCTTCGAAGGGCCCGTGAAGGGCGCCGTGGAGCCGGCGGCGGCAGGCGAGAGGTCGTGTTGACTTTCTATTCTTCTCAGGGCCTTCAGGGCCTTCAGGGCCTTCAGGGCATCAATGAAAGCAGGGGCTGGTGGCAATCTTTCCCATGAGCAGCTTGCACAATCCCGGAAGGAGGCAGCAGGGGTGGCAATTCAAGTGGGGGCTCCTTTAAAGGAAGCCAGGGATGCTTCATGGAGGTTGCCTTGTTCTCCACTGAGAACTAGCGACGGAAAACACATGTAATCATGTTCCTGTTTAACCGGTGGCCTTCTTGCAACGTTCGATGCAAGATGCATGGCATCAACATGCGGGAGGAGTCTTTTTTGACGGGGACCTCTCCAAAATTGAATTTTCCTTTTGGCTTCCCTTCTTCACCCACGAAAAAACGGGCACCCTCAAAAAGAGACAGACCCATCGTTTCAGCCACTTGCGAATTTCCGGGTCCGAATCCTGACTCGAATTCAAGGGTTTGCCTGGCAGGGCCCTTTGAGCATAAACTCTGATTTGCCCCTTCACAGGGTGCGGGGTGTTTCCTGAACATCCAAGTTGTACTTGGGCAAGATGTTAAACCCCCCCGAAAAAAACCGCAAGGACACGTATTTGAGGTAGCAGAAGCGTTTTCACCCAGAAGTGGCACCCCTTCAGTGGGAGTGGTTCTCTTAAGACTGAAGGTTCCGCACAGCATAGACTAGAGGCCCCCTCTTTTCCAAGCTTCAGCCTGTTTTGGACACTCGATTCACCTGGTTCTCAAAGCCAACAGAAAACCAACAAAAGGATTCACTGGGTTTGGGGGCCGACAAAGACAGGGCTTCCCATTTGGGTGGCCGCCCCGTTGCGTGGAATGGAGGCCTCCTGGCGCCGGCGGTGGCTGAGGTGGCCTGTCAACTCCACTTCAGGGACCAGAAGGCCGGATCGGACGGAATCGGCGGAGCCTTTCGGCGTCCTTTCGAGCGGTTGGGGACAGAAATAAGTTTTAGAAATCGGTTCTGTGCCCAGACCCAGGCTCTTCTTTGTTTGATCGGTACTCTCTCTCCCATCATGGAAGCTGACAAAAAGGGCTACTTTCCTTTTTGGGGCGCACCTCCCTGTTTTGGAGTGGGCTTCTTGAAGGAGACCGGAAGGAACACCGCCATGTTGGGGGGGTCCTCTAAGCAACGACTCGCCCTGTTAATCTCATGCCGTGCTTTTGGTTTTGCTTGGGTTTGTGCTATCGCCGGAAGGGGGAGGGTTCTTTCCGATCAATTTATTCTGTGGGTGTAAACTTCCAAGCAAGGATTCGGGGCAATTCCGGCTCCTGGTGAGAGATAGAGAGAGAGAGAGCTGGGTGCGAAGCTGGCGGAGCTTGGTGAACTGGGAATGGGCTTAAAGAATTTTGGGCTCTCCGATTGCAAGCAACTGAAAAGACAAGCACCCTTTGTTTGGAGGGTAAGAGCTGACGCCATGCAAAATCCGTAGCACCATTCTTCCTGGAAGCGCGAGGAGTACCAACAGGGGACAAACAGTCGGATTTGTTCAACAAACAAACGTCACCTGGGTCTTGCTGCAAGGGCCTCTTATCCTTTTGAATTCGCAAGCAATTGAAGGCTCTAACCTCATTTCTGGAGTTTGTGCTTCCTGGGAAGCTTGTTTTGAACTCAGCAAGCCAGGAGAGCAAACTGACTTAGTTTGCCCGTGCGACATGGCAGCTTCGGCCCCGGCTCTACCTGTTATACCGGCTCGTCCCACTGTCGAGCAGCTCTGAACTCAGGAATCTTAAAGGGTCCCTTGGTGCCCTGCGAGGAATTTGGATGAAGTCAGGAATCTTTTAGAAACCCAAACGGTCCCTTGATTGTTTTTGAGGATTTCGGTCGGTTGAGACTTTCTCTAGCGATTACTCCCTTTCAAGGGTGCTGGAGGTCGCATAGAGCGCTGAACATTGCCAGTTGCATCCTTCTTTTCGGGAGAATGATCGAAAAGCCCCACAAATCTTGGTTTTTCGAAGGGACGACGAGGAGATCATTGATTACTGCGTAACACATTGCAAGCAACCCCACCCACCGGCAATTGCCAGGAAATCGCGGCTCGTTAACTAAGACATGTCACAGGCAACATGATGACATGACAAGCGGGTGTTGGGGGTGAGACACTTAGGCATTTGTTTGGTCGTGCTTTGCCTTCACTTTGGCTTTACACTTTGCAGGGTTGCTTTGAGCCTCACAATGATCAATGCCCCCAAGGGCGGAACTTTGGTTTGAACGATTTCTACCCTCCCAATCGGGTCTTGGGACAATTCACTTTACTTGTTTTAAGCCCGTTCAAGCCGTTCAAGCCCTTGACTCACCTCTATGACAAGCGCCATCCCCAAGGTAAGGGGGGTTGCCGCGGTTGCCGACCCCTGCCATGTGACAGGCCGCTCTGGCGCAGCTTTTGGACTTCGCGGGGGACCTCTTCAACGTAGGCGCATCGGCGCGCCCGCGTTCAAAGGCAGCAAGTCCGACTCGTTGTTGGCGTTGGAGGACCGCACCCCAATGCACTTCCATTTAGTTGGAGATGGGTTTGGCTTAAAATGGGGGAACCCACAACTCCCTGCAAATAGCGGTGTCTCTTTGAGTTCCCTTGAAACCAAAGGCTCACCCAGGTCTTGTACAGCTGTGGGTTGACTTGTTTCTTTCGGTGGCATGATGTTAAGCAACATGGCAGACCTGGTTAGCAGGTTGAATACGGGGCAGTCCGAACCGAGAGACGCAGATACCGGCCTAATTCTTTGCGTAGATTTAAGTTGGGCTTCTTTGGGTGTTCATTGTGATTCATGCCTCGCTGTATATGGTTTGAAGGTTAGGCCAAGCAGAAACCAACCTGGCTGGGATCCTGATCTACCATTGATATAGTTTAGGGCTTCTAATAAACGGGCTCCAGCAGCACCAGAGCGCCACGAGTTTTTCACATAGGAAGGGAACTTGTTCATTTGTTAGAACCCATTCAATGGGCCGCCAGCTTTGGGGGGGAGCGCAGGTATACCTTCGCTGCATGCAGCTTTGGAGCAAGAAGGTGGGGCCCTTGAGGGATGGGTGGGCGCTATGTGTATAGAAACCAGCAGGAAGGTCGACAGGGAGTGTAGAATTTCCTGTAGGTTTCTGTGATATGTGGGTGCGCTCTTTCTAGGAGCAGTGAAGTACCCTTTTGGGTTGGAAACGGAAAGCATGACCCTTGTTAGAAGTTGGACAACCATTGGTTTCTGCGTTTCAAGAATCATAACGTACCATGGCCTACGGAAAAGGGACACAAAGGGGAATCAGTGCTCCAAAAGTGAATCCCAAGTGCCGAGATCTACATTTTGTTTTATGTATCTATTCTAGAGATTTGTGGGTCCTGATACATTCGAGCTGGACATCGCAGGATTTTTGCCCCACTTGCCTTTGACGAGGCTTCAGCGCCACGGCAGATGCGGCCGTGTGGCGGGGGCCTATGCTCCTCCTGCGGCAGGCGCAATCCGAAACGGAGGGACTCGGTGCGGTGCTCTGTTTTTGTAAGGTAGGGCCCAACCGCTCAGATGACCTGGAGTTTCTGGGAGGTAAAGCAACCATTTTACAGGCACCCACATGATTGATGTCCCAGAAGGGGCACTGGGTTCTACCTCCTTCCCTGTTCTAGGAATTCATTTGGATATTGGTTGGGTACTAGCCGAATGGGATCCTGTGTGCAATGTTAGGCCCGGAAACGGGTTCTCCATTGGAGAAGAGCCCGGTCGGCTTTGATAAAGGGCGAGCCAAGGTTAAAGCAACAAGAGCTTTTTTGGGCCCATGGGAAAGCCTTCATTGCTGGGTGATGGTTTATTCAAGGGGAAGCCCGGGATGGGTTTTTGAGATGCCAGGGAACCAACCATGTCGAACAACACACCGTACAGGCAGAGGGCCACCCAGCGGTGCGTGTCTTCGAGAAGCCGGCGGAGGCCTATCGATGCCGAGGGCAAAGTGTCGTTTTGCCAAAGGTCCTTTTTTTGGGTTGTTTGAAAGCGGAAAGGAAAACCGACACTTAAGAAGCGGGTGCTGGCAGGACTCGAACCTGCGACCTTCCGCAAAGTGACCAACTGTGCAACAGCCCCTGTGCAACAAGCATAGTGTGCAGCATTGCTGTCTGCACTGATTCGCGGGCTTCTGTTCTTTTCCTGCCACGCCCACTTGCTGCTTTTGCTTTCTTGAAAGGAGCATTTTGGGGGACCCGGTCCCAATTTTGAGACGAACTCAGGTGAATTGAAGGGACACCCAATGAACAGCCCCCCCCCCCTCTCAGGGTTTTTGGAGTCCTCCTATTTTGAGTCACTTACCCATCATGTCGACTCGCCAACTGCGCAGGGGGCCGCGGTGTTGGGGGAGATCCCCAACGAGGAGCTCTCCGCCTGCTTGGCTTGGCCCGAAGTTGACTGCTGACGACGGCCCCCACAGTTAATTGGTGCTAAAGAGAGAGAAAACATGTTTAGGTGTCCTGATGAGACCTGTAAACCCAATGCAACAGAGCTCTTCTCGACACACATATGGATCTGTGTTTTTGGTGATACTTTTTTTTTTGTTGGGGGGGGGGTCCCCCAAAAAAGACACACCCATATATTCACTTCCCCCCAAGCATTGCTCATGGAATTGTGTGCATGAATGAACAGCAAACGTGCCCGCCCTAGATAGCGCATCGGCCTTCGTCTCCAGGGCAGACAGGGGAATCCCAGCTGGGTAGTAGTTTTCTCTTGATAGGTTAAAGCAAGACACGTCCCCATGTCCGAATTTCTGCCTCTTCCAGATTGATTCGTGCCGCTTGCCAAAAGCTCAGGGCCCGCACGGCCACTTCCTGCGCGTGAAGTGGCGAGACCTCGACGGATGGGTTGGGCGCAAGCGGCTTGGCTTCATTAGCATAACAACCAGAGAGGTGTTTGAAGGGGACAGATTGCCTCATTTTTTCACGCATGGTTCTTTTGAGAAACCACTTGCATTCCTTTGGGATTCTCAACATTTTGTAAAGCGAGTGACCTTGAAAAGAATAGGGGCAGCACGGGCAAGTTCGCCTGATGCAAGGAAAGACATTCGCCCTGGGGCTTTGTTTGTTCGGGGTGTCCTAATCTCTTGATTCTTGATAAGGAGGAGGGTTGCCAGACTACCGCCCACACGATCCGTTGTTGGATTCCAGCACTGTTGGAGCTTCAAACTTGCAGGGAGGCGGATCAGGCGATGCGGTGAGAGATGCATAGATTGCCAGCATTGCGGTTCACCTTCACGCATCAAAGTAGAGCAACAAGTTCGGCAATGGCAATGGAACACTTTTTCAGAAGACCACTCCACCAGTGCAGCAGAAAAACAGTGCAAGAGCAGAACAACTGACAGGTGGAAAGCGACAAGGAACTTGCTTAGTGTCCAGTGTCCGGATGTCCCTGCCACGTTGCCATGGCAACTGATAGGGGCTCCTCACTGAACTTGCAGGTACGGTCATGTTGTGTGATAAGACATCCCCTTGTACGGTCGAGAGACTTGCAAATTTCTTAACTTGCCGGTGAGTTAAGACATCTCAGGTCTTGTCGAGACTCTGGGTGGTAAATTATGAAGGGGTCTTAACTTTGCTGTGTAGATTTTGAGGGAATCGAACATGTTCAAGAGTGGACACTTTTTGTTGCCCTTTCGACTACTCACTCGGCCAACAAAGAGGCCCGTCCGAAATCAGTCAATTGTGGGACATTGGGGAGGCGGGGGGGTCTCCGGCGGCCAAGACCATGCAGGTTAGTAGCCGATGCGCAAGGAAGAAACCAAGTCGCACCCAAATCGCACCCGCCACCTCAAGATGAGCCATTCGCACCCAAGCCCACCACCTGATGTCCCCCAATAGTTTGGGCTCACTGGGTTCAGACATGTTCAGACTGGGTTCAGACCTGTTTCCTGGCCTCTACGCTTTTGTGAATGAGCTGAGTATCTTCATGTGTTAATGAAGTGTTCGGGGCTGGGAGGTAGCCGTTTCTAATTGACAATCCATCACTTTGGTAGAAATAAACTGTCTGGTTGAAATAGGGCTTTTGGGGCTCCGACACTCTGGGAAATTTACCTGCTGGCCAAGCGAGAGTCTTGTTTCTTGTTTAATAAGGTTTCTTAACACACTGAACCCAGGTGCCATGTTAGTGGGAGGAAGGCCACATGTCTTAGCTTCTTGGAAGATTGCGGCTGAGGAACGTCCGCCTGGTACGAGAGGCAAGTGGGTTCATGGACTGTCGATGACTAAGCCTTGCTGAGCCATTTTGACGCAAGCCCGTGAACGCCAAAGTAGCCGGAGGATAGTTGGGTACGTTCAAAACCATACATGGGTGCCGTTTTGCCCGGAGGGCTTATTCTTCAGCGGGTTGTCGTCGAACCTGCGATCAATGTTCAGTGAAGGACGCTCTCGAATTGCCACGACATGCTCACCAACCCTGCCAGAGCAAATGATTGCCGACAAACCTGGGGATCCATTCAAGGTTTAGTGATCAAAAGACCATTCAGCTGGACGGGCCTCGGATAATCTGAAAACACAGGGAGCAAGTTTAAGTTGTCAACTTGATTTTCCTGAGCTCTCCAACCCCGTTTTGGGTCCCGGCTTTTCGACCATGAACGCTGGCTCAAAGGATTTGTGGCGAACACACAGAAACTATAACAAGGCGTTTCTGCCCATCATGCAGCGTTCCGAGAAACATTAACTTATAACTAAGGAGTGCTTGACAACAAAGCCCCCCAAACGCGCCAAAACCGACCACGAAGTGTGAAAAGAAGCCAAAGTCCGTTTTTTGTTTTTTCCTTTGCAGGCTAGATGTAGTGCTTGCCCGTGCGAACCTTGAGTCTTTGGCTTTGGGCACCGCCATGCAGCAGCTAAATCCTATAGCCAGGAATTGTCTGAAGCAATTGCTACTGGCCACAACTGCAGGAGTCCTCCAAACAAAATCTGCGGTGGCCCATGAAAATCACAGGCATCCTCCAAAGGGCCCCGCCGGCTTACAAGAAGGGCAGCAACTCCCTGCGCATCTACGAACGCGCGTTCCTGCGCGAGGCTCGAGCGCCTGCGCTGCAAGAGCAAATCAAGTGGGGCGCCTGCTGCAGCGAACTTGAGAATTCCAGTTTTTGAGGTTGGTTGAACCAGGAGTCCCCGCATTTCCCCTTTCGGCCGGCTTAAACATGAGTTTCCTCTTGGGGTGATGCTTAAGGGGCAAAAGGACCCCGGGCCCCTTTGAATGGTCCACACCGATTCGGATGGATGGAGCCCGATTTAGTACTGGGATCAACCTCCTACTAAGTGCAGGATTTTGTCTATCCGGTATGTGGGGATGTGAGACCTTGCTCAAAATCCATTCGAAGGATTTGAAGATATCTCTCATTAGGGTTGGTGGGTCATCATGCGTAATTGCTCAGAATGCCATTGACATCATGCCCTTGAGGACATTCGGTATGCGACGTGTCTCTTCAAACATGGCTTCTCGAGGTTGAACGATTGCCATACCTTGAGCATCCTTCCTGTGAGGACTCAGGATACCAGACAACTTATGACATGGGTCATGTGGGCTGCGTATTTGGCTCTAAGTTAGTTGAACACCTGACTTGTACAATCAGCATTGCCAACAACCCATCACCTGCCTTAAGCAAACCACTGAGTTTCTCTAACCACCCATTGCCACCAACTACCATTCACCACCACCGCCAACAACTACCACCAACTACCCAACTACCACCAACTGCCACCAACGACCACTAACCACCACCAACCACCACCAACTACCACCAACTACCACCAACTACCACCAACTACCACCAACTACCACCAGCTACCATTAACTAGCACACCAACACTATTCTTTCCAAATACTAAAACCTAGGACTGGCTGCCGCCAACTTCCACCAACCACCAACCACTTACCCTCTAATCCGCCACCACCCAATCAACACTCCCACCAAGAGCCACAAACTGGTAAGCCGACAGCCACAGACCACGCACTAATTATACTAATTGTCAACCGCACAACATACAGCAGTTCCGCTTTGTTCTACAAACAACAGGGAAGCCCCAAGAAAGACACGGTCAAGTGCCCAAAGTGCATTCAAAGTGCTTCATAAGGAAACGGACTCCCAAAATGGTTGGTTTCCCCTTTGGTTTCCCTTTAAACCAGCCCCTTTTGCGGCACCAACTCCAAAAAGACACACCCAAAGGTCGCGCTTGAATTTCAGCGGCGTTTCGGACCGAACAGCCGCTGGGACTGAAACGCCGGGCCCATGGGATGGCTGCGCTTCTTTCGCTGCTGTCGCCGGAGGTGCTGAGTGGGCAGTTGCTTTCGACGCCCCCCTTCCTCTGGGTTGGGAACAGTGGGATGCCCGAGAAGATGGGGGACATGCCATACGACCGTACTCCATTTTTTTTTGGGGGGGGACCGAGACGGGCGAAAAGAGGTCTCGTTGGATTTGAGTGCGCAAGCAAAAGCTGGGGGGCAACGAGGCCCATAAGAGAGGGGGTGCCTTGTTTTGGGCACAAAGCGTTGTGACCCCAGGAAAACGTCCAGCGACCTCACACGGAGCGACACTTCCAGGCCGCGCATGCCCCGGGTTTGGCGATCGGCGGCGGCGACGGTCAGGTCACCTGCGCAGGCACAGCAGGCGGGGTTTGCGTAAACCTTTTCGACCATGGTAGCAAACATTTTCATTGAAAATACAACCTTTATTCCATCGTTTTGGGAAGTCTCCCAGTTCCATACGGCTCCTGGTTTTTGAACCTTTCGAATGGACATTCTTGGCCTTTAAAAAAACAATATTCCCCCGCCTAGGGGCCGGAAGCAAGGTGAATTCAAACAAAAAAGCACTGGGGCCCCAAGAGTGTGAATTCAAACTTTTGGGAATGCCCAAAACACACCAGAGCCATTAATTAGACAGGGAGGCCAACATGTACAGTCGGGTGGGCTAGGCGCATCAACTTTTTTGAAATGTGTTTCACTCCTATGAGGCAAAGTCGATGCGACGGGTCACATCAGGGTCACATCACCTCCACGTTTAGGTTGCGTTTCATGAATTGAAGCATGCTGCAAGACTGATGCCAATAATCACAATTTACACTGGCTTGCTTGCTTCGAAAGGAGCGTTGAGCCACTTAGTTCGCACGCTAGTGTCACGGACTTTAGTAACTGCAGCTTCTTGGAACATGTCTTGCCCAAACGAGGCCCCAAACGAGGTCCGAACGAGGTTCAAACGAGATCCAAAACCAGCCAAAAGCCTCAGTGGCCCAACCGATAGGTCCCTAGGCACAACTCAACTGGGAATCTAAACACTGCACATGCACGCAAAAAAATGCAAACGCATCTGTCAAGCTGCTCTGAAAAAACTGTTCGAAGAATGGGTGCCGATGGGTGCGTTCTGCTTATAGTTTTGATTGTAGGCACGGTTGCGGCTGGCTGGTTGTTGTTTTGGTTGTTGCAGCTGCTGTTGCTCCAGAAAAATTATGCCAAACGCAACCTAAATTCAAGAATCGATGCGACCCTGCTACAATGCTTTCCCCAACGGCAGGGAGACAATCAAGCCAAATCGATGCGACTAGCCTACTTGACTGTATGGGGTAAGGTTCACCACACACACACACACACACAACTGATTAAATGGCAGAGAGGTTTGCGAATGGCCATCAAAGCTTTTTACTTTGAAAGAGGTTGTGGCAACATTTGTAGACAAGCAATAGGTATCCTCGACAGCGCACATGTTTTCGAGCCGTTGGCGAGGGTTTTGGGCGAATCTTGTTCATATGTTTAATGATTCATGTGCCTGACATCTTCAGCAGTGACGCCGTTGTAGCCCCTGGTGAGGTGCCATGGGGAGGGAAGTTTGCCTTGACAGGACGCACCCCAATTGACCAGGTTTGATTCATCCTGGTCGACGTCCTAGAAACCCCCGCCTTACATGGCAATTCATGTCAATGGGAACCGCCCCTGAAAAATTGTCAGTGGACGCAAATCTCCACCTAAATGACTTCCCCCACACTCCCTCAGTTCTCGGACTCTTGGTGGTGAACAAAGAGGTTGGGCTTTTGTTGGTCAATCCACTCGGGAACTGAGTCAAGCAGAATTCTTGCGGACTGAGGCGGCACGATGTGACGAAGGCAGCGCCCCAGACTGCACAGAGAGTCCTCTCTTGTGAAGTTCTTCGGATTACTGCGGAGGACCGTACTATTCAGGGGTGATTCCCATTGAGTAAGGAAAAGACGTGTACTACTACTACTACTACTACTACTACTACTACTACTACTACTGCTACTGCTGCTGCTGCTGCTGCTACTACTTCAGCTTGTTTCTTTGCCTAGTAAGAGCCTAGCTGAGCGTTTCGCTGCGCGCTTGAAACGGTGGGCCGAAGGAAACCATGGAGGCCCGATGGCTTCGCAACCCACAGGCTCGATTGGTCTTAGGGCCCTTTACCCAATGGGTACCCTTTACCAATGGCTGCCCTTGGTGCGACAAGGACCACGTCATGGGTAAAGGAAACCCTTTGTAAAGGGCACAGAAAAGGACCCCAAATTGAGCTATCCCCTTGGCTCGGGCAGAGACTCACGCAGGTCTCGGTTGCCCATATCACATCTTTGGGTGTTCCGGCATTGATCCATGTTTAGTCACAGTTCCAACAAAGTTGGCTTTGGGCTCCGTGCATTTTTGTTGCGATGGATTGAGGAAGTGGGGCTTGGCTCGCAGGGCGTCGGACTGCTGGCGGTGGCCCCGTGGAAAGCGCTCCCCCGAACTACTATGACCACTCCAGTCGCGCGGAGGAGCGGCGCGATTTGTGCGGGGCTGGCAAGAGTATTGCTTCAAATACGACCCCCAAGCCTGGTGGCCCTTTTTGGACAACTAACATCGCTTCACCATTTGAGCCCCCCGCGCCCACATTGCGTTTGAAGCGCCGAGTTCCGACATGTGGCGAGTTGAGAGGACATGCCTTTCCCCGAAATTCAACATCGAGGCTAAGCCCCTATCATGCTAGATGCTATGGCTTGCTTACATTTGAGCTGAGAGTGCCCTTGTGAAACCAAAATGACAATCACCATTTTGGGAATCCCCCCATATATTTTACCACAGTTGGGCCGCACGGGGTCTTTTTGGTCGCGCCAAGCCCTTCCCCTGAGCATTTAACCGGGCAGGCTTTTGGGGCCGAGCAAATCGGGAGATATATATTCTTCCATTTCGGATCCCTTGGACAGGTTTTAGTTAGGGTCGCGACAGGACTTGGCCAGCTTGGACCACGACCCACAGAGGTGCGAGGGAATGCCTCGGGTCTGGCACCCGATTGGACTCCAAGGCAAACCGGAGGGAAACTAACCACCTGAAGGTACCAAGTTCTTCGTGTTTTTTTTGCAAGCACCCATTCAGGGCCAGCCTCGGAAAAGAGCACTCAGAGAAAGAACAACGTTTAGTTTGTGGTGGGTCCAGTGAATGGGACGTAGCACCTCAAATCTGGAAAATGGGTTTCCTGAAGTCACGTCCAGACAATACTCCCTCTCTTCTCTTCCCAAGTATTTGCGCTTGCAATCCGACCTCTGAGGGTTTTTCCCAGCCGATCTGGCTGGTGGCCAGCGCCAACCTCCAGCCTTGCAAACGAAAGGAATACCACGCCATCACGATGTCTTTGAAAGGTAGCCACCAATGGACCAAGCCCTTCCAAGAGCTCCCTCGGAACAGAGCTGACACTTGCTGGACGCTTTTCCTGGCAGCAAGCAACCGGCCCTAAGCCCACGAACTAGACAAGCAGTTTTAAGCCGTCTTGATTTGGGGATTCCCTTTGAAGGTCCATGACGTTTTTTTGTTTTTTCATCATAACTTAACTTCAAGGGACAGTGCCCTTAGTGGTCCAGCTTGTTTTGACCCATCCACATTTTGCTTGCTTGCCAATTTCCACGAATATATGGGGCCCACGCACCAAATTCACATATATCGTATGCGCCCAGCTTAGAACACTAGGGTCAATTGGCATTCTCCGGCTGCGCGCAGCTCGCCTCCAGCTTGCGCTTGCAGGTGGCGGGAGGACTTCCAGAGGGCGGGGGACGGCAAAAAGAACCCGGACATGTTCGTCATCCGGAAGATGCGGAAGGTGATCTGGCGCCTCCGGCGGCACTTGGGCACGCCGTGCGGTTGTGGCGCTGAGAGCCATAGGCCGTAGGCTCTAACACGGCCTACGCCTGACAGGGGGTACCATGTTGAAGCGGCAATTGGTCTTCCAAGTGGAGTTTTTACAGCTATGTTGCTATGTTGGTGGAAGGGAGGGTATACCTCAAGAAAGGGCAACCCTGACTTCAAAGAGACACCACAAGAACCTCTGGTTGAGACCCTTGCGAGTTTGGGGTTCCTGATTTGGACAGGCCTGCCTATATTGCCGCTTTGCTTGCTTTGCTTGCTTTGCTTGCTTTGGATATCGCCTTGTGGTTGCCGATTTAAAGGGAGCTTTCTCTGGAGTGACGTTTTTCTGAGCCCAGTCAGAAACTGGGGGTTTCCCTTTCACCTTCTGAGCGTGAGTTTCATAGAGGGGGGTCTTACGGGAAGGCAGAAAGGCGCCTTGCTCAACCGCACGTCACATGTACTGTTTGCTGCGTCTGCTTCTGGGTTTGACCAGGGGAAAGCACCTGATTGTATGGTGGATTCCCTCAGAACTGCGAGTATGCCAACCTCAAACCATGGCAATTTGGCAGGTTGCTGTTTTCCTTGCGAAACTTGAATGACCAGTGCTCAATGACATCGAAAACCGGTAGAGCTGGGCCCGAATACAGAGACCCTGCCCCAGAAAAGAACATTGTGGAAAGCCTCGGCGAGGCTTCAGACAGAGAAGTGGATCAGCAACAACTTGCGTCAGCTGCCACCGGTGATCACATACATTTGGCCGGAAGAGGCTGTCAGCGGGAGTTCAAGCCGGATGTGCGATTGGCTTGTTGATGCTCAGCGAGTAGTTTGGGTTGAGTTGCTTGCTTGAATTTGTGCCCAGGTCAGAAGGTCTGATTTTTTATTATTATTTTTTTTTGGGGGGGGAGGGGGGAAGGGGGGGGGGGGCAGGAATGGTCGACATGAGCCCTAATGAGGAGTCGGATCCTCAATGCAAAAAACATTTCGAAATTTGCTGAGTTCTTCCTCCAACCTCTTTGTATTCCGTTGCAGGGCGCCGGGACAATGGTGAGCGAGTTCGCACCGGAGGTGGAGGCAGAGTCGTAGGTTTTTGGTTGCCATGTCAGCGTAACCAACGTAGGTGTCCTTCTCACGTTAGTTCGGTTAGAAATAGATAGCACTGGTTTAGATTGGTTTTATTCCACTTGCCAGGGCCATCTATGTTTTTCAGAAGGTCACCTATGGCAACCGAAGGAAACCATCAGCCCATGCTTCACACACGCATGCAGCACACGTGTGGAACTGAACAAAGTAAGTTGGGATTCCCAGGTTCTGAGCGGATGAGCAAATCAGCAGGGAGCGGATGGCCAGTTTGCAACACAAACCAGAAAATGAGCAGCCAGCTAATTTCTTGGTGGTTTAGGGTGGTGGGAGGATTGGCACCCCTTGTCTAGACTGAATGTTTCGGGGGATATCAAAGTCAGCAAATTCAGTTGTTTTCTTTAGTCTAGCTATTGGGGTTGACTTCGCTTTTAAAGTCATGCGGCCAGAAAGGGGGGGTTCCCAATTGAGAGACCCGAATGTTTCCCCCGAACCTCCAGCTCCGAATTTGCAGGTTGTGGAGCAGGACATCCTGGAGCATGCGCAGGAGCTTGCCAGGCGAATCCGATGCCGAGCCAAAGACAATCCGTTTGCCAAAGTTATCAACCACCCCCTCAAAATACCGGGCCTACGTGGGGGCTTCGCAAAATTGCAGACCAGATTTGGATGGTTCAAAAGGAAGCTAAGGGTTTACAACCACAAAAACAAGTAGCCTGAAAAAAGAGAGGCCTTTTATACTTTGCGTTCGAGATCGGGTAGAGTAAATATGAAACAAACTCAGAAGCTATGATTTGCGTGTACCCCAAAGTTTGGGAATACTCATTTGCCCAGTTAGCAAGGCAAAGGAGACCATGAAGCCCACCCACACCGAAGCGTCCCATTCGGCGTCGGAACATGTTGGTTCTGAAAATCCCTCCCCCCCAAAAAGAAAAAGAAAACAAAGAAGAGGTTGAGAGGTTGATTTCGTTTTGGTCTCCCTCGAAACCCACTCTGAAGTGGGTGTTTCCCCACAAAAAGCGAGGCTCCGATTCTTGCCCAGACCCCATGACGACCGCAGGTCCCACCGCGTGGCAGTGCTGAACATGGCCTCGGCGGCCCAGCCGGGGGGCGGCTTCCGTGAGGGCGCCGGCGCGCAGGAGGGAAGTGGGGGAAGTGGGGTGGACTGTGGGTGGACTTATAACATTTTGCATTTTACTAAAGTGACTCCAAGGGAAGCAAACAATAAAATATACGTTCTCTAACCGGGCCTGGCTCTAGTCATGGGGACACTACCCCCCAAAGCTCCCGGGCTTTCCTTCCGGTGCTTTAAGTATTTTGCCGGGTGTTGGGGGCCATCGGCGACATGTTCGCCCACTTTGATAAAAAAGACAGTACACCCATCCTGGATGTTAGGGTTGAACGTTGACCAAGGTTGGTTACCGGATATGGTCTTGTGATTTGTTGATTTCCAACTGCCGGGTAAGGTTGTATTATCAACAACCAGGGAATGTTCCGTTGGGACTGAGACTACACCTGGAACCTTGAGGCAACAATGAATCTGGGGGCGTCTTTTGGAGGGTACAGTCCTCTTTGGGATTGCTTTATCTCAAGCGAGGCCGCAAGGAAAGCCACCCAGTTGAGGGGTTTGTCTCCACAATGGTGGACCCCCCCCCCCTTTGGGCAGTATTCAAAAGCAAACCAAAAGAAACGCTCGCGCCGTCCGCCGCCCGCAGGAGGAGAACCTGCACCGCCGCAGCGACCTCGTTCGTTTCCTCGACACACGCCGCGGACCCGGAGTGTGGCGGCTGTGTATGGGCCATACTGTATGGGTATGTGTGAAGATAGGGGGCCCAAAATGGCTGTGTTCCGCTTGGTTTCCCTTCAAAGGGTAGCCTCAACAAAAAACACACACACACCGTACGTGGCTGGCATGCAGTTGACACTTTGGCGTGATGGTTCACCCTACACTTCCGCCAGCCATCCGGGGGGAAGAGAGGGTTTGGCTTATTGTTTGGGCCTGCCTGTTGAGAGACAGAATTCAGAACCTTTGTCTGGCTTCTTTCCTTGGTGCAGCATGACAAGCAGAAGGCAATTCCGACTGGGCCCCGTTGCAACAGAAACTACAGTGGGTTGAGCGTGTTTGGTGCCATGGGTATAAGTGGCTTAAGCCCGTGATTACCAAACACTTTCGAGGTAGCCAGTAGCCCGTCTGTGGAGCAGATAGCATGCATGCTTGATTGGCACGCTTCTGATCAAGGTTGTACCGTAAAGTGTTTAATCATATTTGCACGATTCCTTGAGACATTAGTGTTTCTGGAATTGAGATACATCCAAGGAAAGAACGGCCAGCTTCGTGCGGGTGGCTTTGTTTTGATGACCTGATTGGACGGCTAGAACAAACTCCGAGTCTGTGGGCTGGCTTTTCCCGGCTAGTATGACGCCAGCCCCTTTCAATTTTCCCGCGCAAATCCGGGCGGCACGTTTTTCGCCCTGTCCGCTTACGCAATTTGGACTCCGGCTCACCTTTTCCCAGGCTGGTACCCGCTTCCGGAGGACAAGTGTGGCTCGGCGCTGCAAGGTCGCGTGAGTTGGGTTGCGATGTGTGCAAAGGAAGGGCAAGTCTGCTCTCAGGTTTGGCCTGTCAGAATTCAGCTGCAAAAGCAATGGATGACGCGTGGCCAAGATTAGTCCCACAGAGCCCTGCGTTTGCCCGTGTCTTCCTGCGCACTAGTCACTTCTTTGTCACTTGACTGCTGAACTGCCCAAGTAGGGTTTCCTTCTGTTTGTCCAGTAAGGCGTGAGGCTCTCTGTCTGGGAATTGAGGCCTTGTGTCGAAGGATGTGACAGTGTTCCGGGGCTCCGAGAAGGAAGGGTACCCATTCCTGGAGGCCTGGGCGAGCGGGCAGCTTGCATGTTCCCAACCGAAGGACCCCCGGGAATCGGTTGGCATGTCGTTTTTGTTCTTTGAACAGCCGCAATTCCACGGTAAACGCTGGGCTTTTTGGCTACGAGCTCATCCCTGCCAGGTCTCCTAAAGAGCAGGCGGCTACCAGCGCTGTGTATAGCCCACGTTTCATGGCGGGAAATCACGCAGATGCTAAACAGGCCACTTTGACACGCAGCCACGCCAACGTTCATGAGAGGACATTAAATTGAGAAATGGCCTTCGGCTTTCGCTTGGCAGCCTCTTTGCCACAATCATGATGCCGCAACTTGTACACACGTGACATCACGTGATGGTTTTTTGAAGTTCCTTCTGGCACGTGGTAATTTTCAGAACACTTGTCAAATCACTTGTAGCCGGCAGATTGCAATCATGTATGCCGATCAGCTTACCTCCTTGGCGAACACACTTATTTTACAGCCTGCAACGCATGAAATCAGGGCGATTGAAACTCGGTACTGAGCATCCCCGCATGTGGCGTTTTCGAGTCTCTTTTTCTGCTCAAAGGGAGACAAGTGAGACGGCTGTCACATTTGGCCCAGCTGGGTGCCATAGACCACAATGTCACAAGCTGCTCTGTCAATGCTACAGCATTTCGACCGATGAAGGGCAAATGTTGTTCGATCCAGCAGAGGAATTCAAAGGGAGGTTGTTCCAACAATGGTGTATACGCACGTTTAAGCAAAGGGTTGGTGCATGGTTTCGACCGATGCCTTTGGCATGCATGCAAGATGCGCTCACTTGGATGACCAGCCTAGCCTCAAGGGGGTTGTGTGACGCAAGTGGGCTCATCCGAGCAGGAGAAGTTCTACGTGGACTTTTTGACCTGCGCCGCGGTGAGGTATCCCCATGTGCACGTGGATCACTGCGGCTGCAGGCGCCCTCAGGGGCCCAAGGAACTGCCCAAAAGGGCGCGTCAAAGTCGATGACCCGGAAGAGTGGAAGCGGTTTTGTTTGGGATTCTCTGAAAAGCACAGCCGAATCCCTCAAAAGCAATTCTCTGCAGGTTGTTCAAACGAGCCTTCGATTGGGAGAGCAGGGATGGTCGCAGGTGGTCTAGGATTGATTCGAGCGGAGTGAACTGGCTAACAAAGCTGAA
>CAUJNA010003435.1:26986-61986 GCA_963377175.1 Effrenium voratum
TGTTGCTGAAAGTCCTTTTGGTCCCCTCCCTGAACCGCCGTTGTTTGTGTTTCCCTGTTAAAGTACCTCCAGGGAAGCCAAGTGCATTGCGAGCCGAAACTCATCGTACTCGAGACTTGTCGGTTGTACTCGAGACTCATCAGTTGTACTCGAAAGATTAGCACTCTCCATCTGGAGTTCAAGTGTGTACACCCCATTCGTGGGGAATCCTCGGGTGTACCCATTGTGTGACCCCGATTCGGCTCTGTCGGAAAATTTGACCTCAACGTGCGTATCATAGAACAGCGGAATTTCACATTTAACCAGGAACGAGGTTTCACTAAAGGGAAGACAGCTGTCAGATCATAGCGACGTCTCACCATAGCTGCTGAAGGCTGCTGACTTGAATCGCATTGGCTTGCATTTTGTTGGATTCGTTGCTCTTACCATAGCTGCTGATGGCTGCTGACTTGAACTTGCATTGACCTGCATTTTGTCGGATTCGTTTCTATCACCGTTGCTGCTGATGGCCGCTGACTTGAACTTGCATTGACTTGCTACTGATCGCCGCTGACTTGAACTTGCATTGACTTGCATTTTGTCGGATTCGTTTCTCTCAAGGTGGAAGTGTGCAAATTCCGATTTAGTTGCGTCACCATGTCTCGACGTGATGATCGTGACAGATCCAGGACTCGACGCAGACGTGATCGGAGTCCTTCCCCTCAAGCTCGTAAAGCACACCGACGCGAACACAATGACAACCAGGTCTCGGAGAACATGGATTGGAACAACTTGGTTTCATGGCAACACAACTCCGGCTACAACGCTGCCAACAACTTTCCGATGGTGCCTACCAACTTTCAATCGACTCACAACCCCACACAGCAATTCCAATACCCGGCGATCAACTACATGATGCCGATCCCTCCTGAACCCACGCCATCCAAGTTCATGCCACCAATGATGCCACCACCGGTCACTACCTCCCAACACCTACACCTTCACCTGGACCTCCTACAGCTCTACCGGTTCGTCCTCAGAAAGCCTGGCTTACTCCCTCGCCTGACTGGACACCTGCAGACGGCATGTTTGATGTCAACCAACTCTACAACTTTAGCCTGCCCATGACTGTTGCCAACACTCCACATGGCAACCTTCGCGACATGTCAGGCATGGATATTAGGGACGTACGCCTGGTTCAGGTTATCCACGGGGGCCTCACCAACTGGCTACTCAGGCCGTTTGCACACGGCCGATTCGTGACGTGGGAAGGCTTTCGCACCCGCACTGAGGCCTTACTTTGGAGTACCTGCTCCAAATTACTACGAAGATCGCAGTCACTCAACCTGCTCACCCTGGAAAAGGACCTTGCCAACACGCTGGGTCTCAACATTGATGACTTCAATCAGCGCATCAAGGTCCACGACCATTTGGCCAACCTGGTACTTCAATTTCTTCAACAACATCACACCTCTCTCGCACCTGCTGCCCAGACCGATGACATGGTCAAGAAGTTCAATGACTTGAATCGTGCACATGAACTTCTACAGGCTCAGTATTCCGCATCACTTCGCGCATCGACCTCGCCCACGATGACAAATCAGAAAGATGATGCAGAGTTGGTTACACCGCCACCGGTCAACCACACACCATCCTCGTCACCTGCCAGCTCCCTGCCCACAGCCAGCGCGGCCGCCCTGGATGGCAAGTCGTTTGATAGCGTGGTGCAACCTCGGATCATGCAGTCTCTTCACGGAGTGTCGTCACCGCCGTCCAAACCGGCGGCGTCACAGTTGCTCACCATGCACAGCACGCCGGATGAAGTTGTCAAGTACTACACATGGACCAGTGACCAACCTCGCCTTTTCCTCAAGCAAGCACCCACAACAACCACTTTGGCGTCGCTGGTTAAGTGGGCCAATCACCCGTCCCGGCTCAACGGCAACAAGTCGTTAGATTCTATGGCGACGCAGCTTCTTCAGGCCAGGCAGCGCATGCCGAAGGGCGATGCGCCCACACTCGGTGCAATGGCAGCACTATGGGGTCTTGAACCCGGGTACCTTACCAAACTCACCGAGAAGGCATTGAGTCACCTCATCGTGACCGCTCGCCTGCTTTGTGGATGAGAAGGCATCATTTCGACCTTCGTTCTCATATGAGCCCGGAGCGGCAACAATGTCACGGATGAGTCCAGGTGAAAATTCGTCCGTCAAGTGTTTGCGTTGCACATGATTGATCTTGTACTTGCTTGTTCTTGCGTTGCCTCTTGTGTGATTGTCTGAGATGCTTGTATTTATGTCGCCGCCTTGTGGTAGATTTCGTTGGTTGCATCTCACCATGTTGGATGAACTTCGCCACTGCGGAATCTATGATGATGTTGCACAATGGCAGTCGCTCGACGACCTTCTGCACTCGTTGACTACATTCTCGACGTGCTGGCATTACTGTTTCCCTGGACTACCACCACCGTCGATTCCACTTGAGGAGTACGAATCCATCACACAATTGCCGTGGCTGGGTCTCATCCTCGAGGTCTTAGTTGTGGTCCGGATAGCCCTCCAGATTCCGAATTGCGCCATGTCCAACTCTCAGCACACCGTAGCCAACAGGTACGAACTTCACAGATGTCGGTGCGCTGCCTATTTATTGATCAGTTTCTTACAACGTCTCATTTCACAGGATCACGGCTACTTCCCGCCGTTCTTCGAAGTCCTTCACTTCTACAAGACTTCTCTCTTGTGTGAAATCATGCACTCAACTTTCGCTGACACGCGACATCTACGCTCATTGCGGGCGCGATTTCCTGACCTCTACGACTTCATACATGATCCAGGTCATCACCAACAACCGTGCGTCTACATTCGACTTTCCCCATGGCACACACCATACTATGTTGGGGCGACTGATCAGGATGTTCTACGTCGTGAACACTCACGCAGTCGCAAATTTCTACAACTACTTCGTGGACGGCATGCCTTCTTTGAACCGGCGCTTCACTACTGGAAACGATCCAATACTTACTGGCTCTTCTGTGCTGTACCAGTGGAAATCAAACTTCCAGTTTCCTCGGTGTGGGTTCAAGAAAGCAAATGGCAATACCTGCTACGCCCGCATTTGAATGCGCCCTGGGTACACAGAATCTTGCGCAAGGTTGGCTTCCGGGAACATCTTGTAGATTTTCGACGCCACTCGTTGTCGACGTCCACTTCCATCGGCTTGCACAAGCGCTTTCGACGACGACTACATCCGGATCTCCAACGGCAACTACGACCTGACACCCTGGATGACATTCAAGCCCACTACTCGATCCTCTATCAGCTGGGATCGAATACAGGAGCGTCGTTCCAAGTCATGCGTGACCTACTGTCAGCCGCTTTCCCTCCCACTCAGCTGTACTACTTATTGCGGCTCGCAGTATTTGTCAACGAACCCTTCCGCTCCAAGGCCCAGAAGCTACTCGCCCAGGTACTGCGCAAACGACGGCTGCAACCACCCTCCACTCTGACACAGCTACTTTTGCCGCCGCTGCATGTCCAAAATTGGAAAGCGCTACTTGGCACATGGTTACAAAACTGGATTGCTTCCCATCGGGATCTGTTCCCTTCTCTTTTCATTCCAAAGATCCGGGTTGTGGAAACCCGCAGCGCCACATTGGGCGACAAGATATACAACTATCGCACATGGCAGCGTAAATGGACGCCTGACACATCCTTTCCGTGTCGCTGTTTAGACATCGATGACCACCATCTACTCCGTGCACATGGTCACGCAGTAATGGTGGATGACTTTTCTCGCATCAATGCGGACATTAACGTGGAGATCATGGCCGCCTCAATGAAGGATCAGTTTTTCGGTGATGTCGACCTATTGCATCAACGTTACACCACGCAACTTCGCAAACTTGCTCGACGCTGGCATGTACATGGTTCCGATCTACTTCCAGATCTACAACCGGTCGTGGCTCAGTTAATGGAGACCCATCGGATCAACCTCCAAGATCAGGCTTATTGGTCATCGGCATCGTTGCAACGCACTGTGGCCTCTTTGTCTTCTTGGGTAGTTATCCCAGCGGATCATTTTCCCTCCCGTGCACATGTAGTGTGCCCGTCCCTGTTTGCCATATTGATGCGGAAGACATTCTGCGCGGGGGATGTTTTCTCACTTTGCCGCGAATCCGCAGCATCGTTTCGCTCTGAAGTGGTAACCACGGTACCTTCTCTCCTACGTCAACGATACGCATGGGGACTTCGACTTCAAGCACCGTTGCCCACAGCGCGCATCCTTCCAAAGCCGACCAAGGACTGGCAGAAAGCTCGACCCATCATTTCATTCTTTCGCACATGGGCGGCTCCCTTCCTCACGGTCTTCGGTGCGCTCATATTTGAACTCACCAAGGCAGCTTTCCCCGACATTGCAGGTCAACTTTCGGTACAAGAACTTATCCAGCAGCTATGGGAAGCACTGTCAAAAGCAGATCCTGATGAGTACATCCACCTGGTATCGCAAGACTTGTCAGGCTTCTTCACGTCCATTCCTACGGAACGTTTCCATCAGGCGCTTCAAGTGCTTCTACATCGCTATGATCAAGTTGTTGGCCTTCACGGTTCCTCGCAATGGTCCGTGTACGAAGTCAAGTCAGATCATCGACGCCGTATGTTCAAAGGAAAGTGGCGCCGTCAGACCAAGATCCCTCGAATTTTTCGTGAACAAGATCTCCGGCACCTTCTGGACTTTGTCATTGACAACAGTCACTTCGAGATCAACGGATACTTGTTCCGCCAAGAACGAGGAGTTGCTATGGGATCACCAGCCGCGCCACCGTTGTGCAATATGGTTGCTACGGTTGAGGATTTCTTCTGGCACCGAACCATGATTTCACTGCGGTTTTGCATGCCCGACATTGGTGTGATTTGGCATGAGCGCTACGTCGACAATCGTTTCATTCTCCTTCGTGACTCAGCCCCACACTCACCCGTGCTCAAGAACTTTCTTTCCCTGGAATTTTATCGCCCACCAGTGATGCTTGAGGTTCAGCATGATGACAAAGTACTGGGTTACCGATGTGATTCTTCTTCCAGAACTATCACTCCGCAGCTACCTGATCATCCCTCCCAAATCAAAGGAATTCGGAGTGCCAATGATCGGATGTTCACCTATTCTTCTTGGTCTTCTCGCTCGTGGCTCATCATACGCGGTGCGCAACCGGCGGTTCAGCAACAGCATGGGCTCGATGCTCTCAAACGCCTTTATGAGGCCAAGGGTTTTGAATCTCACCTTCTGCGGGACGTTCGCCGTCGACTTGGGACAAAATCTGCATGTGAGCTTGTCCTTTGTTCCCTCTTGTGCATGCTTGGGATTGCGTTCGTCGCATTGTGCTTGGTGTGCATGAGCGGTGTGCTTTAACATGAGCTTTGTCCTTGGGCCCTAGTTGGCTCAGAACTATGGCGGAATATATGATCACTAGCACTTTGCGCTCGGATGGCTCAATACAAACTACGAGCCGCGTGACGCTCGAGCACCTCCCCAACTTCATCAACGGCAATGAGATCCAGATGTTCATCCGGACCCATGGCATAGCACACCAGCAGAGTGTGCAATCCCACGGCTCGTCGCGGGATGCACCAGCGCTCACTGAGCAGCCCAGATTGCGTTCCCCCCGATCACGAATTCCGCGGATCCAGCTCACACCGGGCCCACAAGGGCATTCGGATGAGGAAGAAGATTGGGGTGAATGGAGGAGTGATGGCAGACACGCCCATAGTGATCAAAGGAGGCCGCGTTCGCCTCCGTTTCCCCCTGCTCATGCCAGTCCTTCTGAGAACCGCATCGCGCTGGTGCCTCTCTCAGTTCGTCGGCAGGTGCCTGATTTGGGGGTTCATCGCTTCAAGCTACGCACTGGGTGTCGGATCGAGGAGATCGCCATCGAAGTGAATGATGTCCTCTACTACACCTTGCCTTCGATTGCCGCCTTGGTATTCCCTGAGCCGGAGCTGTTGAAGAAATCATGGGAGTCTGTCTACAGGAGCCTCATGCCGCACCGCCGCAGCATCATAGAAGATGAACAGCGGATCATGTCCATTTCGGAGTTTCCGTTTGCTCAGCCGCCACATGGAGTTCCGGGACGCTGGACGGCGCAGGTGGTCAAAGACATCTCGGACTACTTCCAGGTCTCTCGGCGGTCGTTACCACAGCAACTCATCGTCCAGCTCGGCATTTGCGAGGAGAAGTGGCCATATATCTGCAGAACCACGCGGACGTTTCACCACTTCTCCGCGGACAAGAAGAACTCGCAGAAGAACCTCTGTGGGATCATCTTCTCATTTGAGCCACGCAGAGTGTTGCCGGACAAGCAGCTCACTCAATCGCAGTCCACATTTTTCTGGTCCCATAACACCAACATTCAGGCTGCCATGCAAATCCTGCGTGATGATGAACTTATCCGACCTTCGAAGTGGCAGGAAAACCCTTCCCCCAATCGTGAATGCTCCAACTGGAACGAAGTTTGGTTGCCACCGATGGGATTCTACTGCAGAGGCAGCCTCCAGTCTCAGGAGGCGGCAATCCAATCTGCGGCGCAGTTCGGTGGAATCCGGACGGACCGCCCGGTGTGCGTGGGTGGCTCTGCTCGTCTCCGACAGCAGCATTGCACTATACCCCGCGGCGGCGTGTACGCGGACATCGCAGCCTCCCACTACTACGACTGCATTCATGCCAAGGATGGCAGGTGGAAGCTGAGATCTTCCATCGCAATGCCCAGCTACATGGGCATCTTCTGGTGACCTTGGCGACCATGGTGGCATGCCAGTACAATAGCGTTGCAGCTTGACCGATGTGTTGTGCGCCTTGTTTTCATGATTCAAATCATGACGCTCCTCTTCCGGAAAAGCGCATTGAGTTGTCCGTGGCTCATGGTTGACCTTGTGTTTTATCCTTGTATGGTGTTGCTTGCATGATTTGTTGTTTGACTTCTGACTGCTTGCCGTCGCCGCTTTTAGTCATCACTGGTTGATTGGGCACTGGTTGTCTCAGATTTCCGGGATTGTGATGGATCATGGGGATATGCTACGTGATTGTCGGCACATGCTACTCGCTATGTCATCGCAAATCAGTTTACTTTTGGCTGGACTGCAGCGTCTTGAAGGTCAGCAGCGACATCCACAGCCGCCTCCACCGCCACCGATTCCGGAAGTTCACCCCCCACCGCTGCCTCCGCCGTCCACGGCGCCGCCGTACTTGCCAGCAACATCGGTCAGACCTGACCACATGGCAACACCGGTCACTCTTGTGGCCACCACGGATAGCCGTGCGGAGCATCCGGCTCACATGCGCACGGTGAGTGTTAGCACCTCCTGGGAGCACAGACGAAGGCGAAGATCTAGACATCGAGAGCCGCACCGGAGACGATCCCGCAGCCATCACCGTCGGCTACCTGACCGTCCTGTTGACGCGGTTCCCGTGGTCCGCCGTCATGCTCACACACCTAAGTATCCACCGGCGGTCAAAGCCATGCCAGCCTGCAGACCTTCCGGCCTGTCTTATGAACGGTGACGGAGCAACAGCGACAAAAGTACCTCAGCGTTTGCGTCGTTCATGCTTTCATGCACCATGTCATTGCCATGCCGCAGCATTATCGCTTTGCAGCTTTGTGTGAGTTGCCCTTGAGGTTTGATCGGTTGCCATGCAGTTGTCTGCTGAGTTTGTGAACAACCTGGTGGCTGTGCTCAATGTTCTTGCATCCCAGGTTGCGACAGCTTTGGACACACTGAACTTTGCCTTGATGACGGAGCGTAGTCGTCCGACAGACACGGTGGTGACCCCGAGAGCACCAAGAAACTCCAGACATGGGTTGCGGCCCCGCATCATCACGGAGCTCGCCTCCTCCGACCGATCTCGATCCCCCACACGCATTCGGGCTCGACCGGTGGACACGTCATCTACCTGGTATATACCGGCTTTGTCCCCGCCTCGACCCGCACATCGTGATGCTAGTGAACACAATCCTGGTACTCGGCCCGAATCTGTGTTAGATCGACTGCCACCGCCTCGTCCTCTCGCTCCCTTCGCAGCACACGGTGGACGAGAGCCAGGACAAACGACGCCTACGACACCTGAGTCGGATTCTGATGGTTCGATACGTCCGCATCCAGGCGCCTCGTCGTTCCGGCCGTCGCCGACGGTGGTCCATGGTCCTCGCGAACTTCTACAAGAATTTACCATTGCACTTCGCAATGCGTACCGTGAACCTTTCACGGCATGGACACAGGGTGAGCTGGATGAAATGGTGAGACGGAAGAAGGATAAAGATTCCAGGCCCACCTATAAGACCATTGCGCGGTTTCTTCAGAAGCCGATTGAGGAAGTCAAGCAGGCATGGAAGGTCTATCAACAACTTGAAGCTCGCGGCTAGCAACATGCCCGACAAATGCAGCAACGACCATTGATGGACCAAATGATACGCAGCGGCGGTGTGTCCGATTCGCGTTGTTGATCACATGATATTTGCTTGCTCGCATGTGAATCTCAATCTTGCTTGTCGTGTTGTGCAATGTCGTTGACATGCAGTGATGTCTTGCCTGAGTTGCTCAAATCATGTCGGAACAAGTTGTACAGACGTACATTACCTGGACCCATGGAGCGCAGCCGACGTGGTTACAATTTCATGGACCCGGGGCTCTACTCGACAGACCCATACGGTTAACTACGTCACCTCCGCCCCCGCCAAGTTTGCCATTGCTTCTTCCACCTCCTCCTCCACCACCACCACCACCGGTGATTCTTCACCCACAGTTTATGCCCTCGGTACGCAGCCCCACGATCTCAGCCCCTCGTGGACAATCCTGCCCTACCTCTTCGAAATCGCAGCGCACACGCCGCTCGATTCACAGCAGTGACCACTCCCGTGATGAAGAACCACGCAGTCCAGGGCCCTCGTCCAAACGATCTCGGACAGCATCAGCTTCGGCGCCGCGGCGATATCGACGGCCCTTTACAGTGTTTTATTCCAAACGTGCAGGCCGCCCATCGCTATCCCCCTCGGTGGCGTGCAAACATTACTGTCACGCCATCCTGCGCCATGGACGGAAATGTCTTTCCCCTTGTGCTCGTAGACGGCCAGGTCACTATCATTGCAGGTGTGCGCGACATCAACGACAGTGAAAGCTAGGAGTCTGACATTTCCGACCTCGTTGCTGCGTTTCACCTTGTGTTTGAAAAGTTGCCTCACTCTTCAGTGTGTATGTGCGGTTGGCAATGCATGTGTGTCCTTGCCGCAGACTTTCGATTGGTTCAACAGTCGTGCAAGCACGTATTGCTGCTATGAACCCCCAGTATTTCGAGTACCAGATCGATAGAGGAGTGGAATGGATTCGAATTTACTCTCCGGGCATTTGGAGGCCCGTTCCCGATGAGGCGCCTGTTCCTGACCCACTGTACGCTTCCACGTATCGGGAGTGGCGCAGATCATATCACTTCCAAGTGTACTGGTCTGAAGACAGCACCGGTGGAACAACAATGGATCCTATAGTCACGCCCAGTGCCTATGTGTCCTATCACGTGTGGGAGTACCGGGACTGGCAAACACGAGGTTACCAACGCCTTGGACCTCCTGTACAATCCATGGGATTCGCGATGCTCGTTAATGCGGACGTCGAGTCCTCGGTGGGCTCGTCGGTACCGGATGGGGCGTGGCGGGAACCGTCACCGCCGCCATTCCATGATCCTTGGAATGAGTCGGATTGATTTTTGAGCAGCATGTTGGACAAAGATGCGGTTGTGCTTGCTTTGTATGTGTGCTCACATTGGGTTGTCTTGCTTGGTGCTGTGCATGTCGTTTCAGTGTATCCGCCGCTTTCCGGGCTACCTTTGAGCAGCTTGTTGGGTTGAAATGTTCAATAGTACAGTGCAGGGTGCAGCACGATGGGACCTACCTCGTTATTTTGACTATGACATCGTTCATGGTCGAGCAGGAACGAGTGTGGAATGGATTCGAATCTATGTGCCGGATCAGTGGCATCCAGTAGCCCCAGACACCCTGGGACCGGCCCCGGATGACCCGACCGCCTATCGGGAATGGCGCAAGGTCTACCACTTCGAAGTGTACTGGCCCAGGGAAAGCACGGGCGGCACAACTATAGGCACGGCTCTGCAACCGGTATCCTATGCCACCTTCTACACTTGGTATTACAGGGACTGGGTCACCAGGGGGTATCAACGCCTGGGTCGTCCACATCCCAGCATAGCGAGGCCAGTTTTCGCTTCGGGTGCACCGGACCTCATGTATGCTGGAATGACCTCCTCTTCGGCATCATCTAATTCACATGATAGCTGATGCCCGTCCTCGCCTCCCTAGAGAGTCTGCCTGAGATGTTGGCGACGCACAGTGCTACAAAAGTGGTCTTTTGCCTTTTGATAGTTGAGTTGCTTTCACTTGTTGTTGTCTGCAGCCGTACACCTATCAACTTGTTTTTCCGTGGTTGCGTTGTCATGCCGTGGCTGGAATGGTGCCCAGACCCGCAACAACCTGATGCCCAGTGGGTCAAGATCTTTCATCCGGGACCATGGACGCCTCAAGAAGAACATGATGCTCCACCTCCTCCGCATACTTTCAGAGAATGGCGGGAGTTCTATGCTCCCAACCAGGACTCAGACGATGGGCAAGTACAAGTCACTACGTGGTACAAGCGAGACTGGGCCACAGAGGGCTATCGGAGAATCGCTGCTCCTCACGCTGGTCATGAATTTGATTCCATGTATACCTCCGATCACCATAACGTGGCCACGCAGTCGGCGGCGTTGAGTATATCGCCGGAGCTGTTAGACGCGATTCTCAGGTCCTCGGATGCGGCTGATTTCTCCACTGAAGAACTGATTCGTCTCCAGGAGGGGATTTCTCAACAACTGACGGCCCGCGCACGTCAGACCTCCCATCCTCATCAACCAGTACGTGCATCGCGTGGAAACACACCATCGGAGACGATTGGGGTCTCCGACCCCTACACGCCCGTGAATCCGTCCGACAGAGGCCAAGACAAGATGAGGCCCGTCTTCGAGCTGACTGACGACTAGCCGTGCATGAGCAGCGCAGCGTACAAAATAAGGGTGGCCTCTACACTTGCATGATCTTGCTTTGCTGTTGTTTGAACATGGTTGTGCATGGTGCTTGTTCATCTACTAGCTGGATCGGAGCCCGCGACCATCCTTGCCTCTTGCCTTGACATGGACATCGATGATTCCAAGCAGTATCCATGGCTCGAATATTCGGTCTGGCATGATCAGGAGTGGGTGCGGATATACACTCCGGGACAACCTCAACGATGGCACCGTGGTGACGCCGTACCTGATCTACCTGAAAACTCTTTTCGTGAATGGCAGCGGGTGACGGATCCCGAAGCGCCAGTCCAGGCATGGAACATCCGTGACTGGCAACACCAAGGGTACCAGCGCATTCTGTCTCGGATGGAGTCCTTCGCAACTCACGATTCACAGGATCAGACTCTTGGTCAAGGTCGGAACTCCGATGCCGTTCAAGTTGAGGAGACCTTCACCTATGCCACTCCGTTTTCTCATGGTGATCGCCAGGCTGCTTCACAAATCGCTTCAGTCCTCTATGGCGACACTCGCAACGCTCAACGTGGTGATCTTTCGTTCCCGTCTTCTGAGCGGTTTAGGGCAGTGTCTCGCTCCCCTCGCCGTGGTGGATATTTTGGTCAACGATAGTGATTTGAGTTTGAGCATGTGATCTTCCTGCAGGAGAAAAGAGAAACCTCGCCCCTCGTAGAGGGGCGTGTGTGTGCGGAGTGACAGAATGCCCTGTCACCACCCTTTCTATTTCGCAGCAGGGGCGTGCAGCACCTTTGGCATACTGCACGCAATGAAGCTACTGCCAAAGGTGGGAAGGGTGTCCAGACGTGGACACCTGTACCTGCGTCGTGATGTTGCTGAAAGTCCTTTTGGTCCCCTCCCTGAACCGCCGGTGTTTTGTGTTTCCCTGTTAAAGTACCTACAGGGAAGCCAAGTGCATTGCGAGCCGAAACTCATCGTACTCGAGACTTGTCGGTTGTACTCGAGACTCATCAGTTGTACTCGAAAGATTAGCACTCTCCATCTGGAGTTCAAGTGTGTCTCTGTGTGTGTGTGTGCGTGCGTCCTCCTGTCCCTAAGGAGCGTTCTGCCATTACCAATGCAGGGGCAAGGCTCACTCTGTGTCAGTCCAGCTTCCCGGCATTCCCTCTCCAAGAAGATCTTGGATGCTGCCATGCTTTTCACCTTTTCGGTTTCAGGGGCTCTTTCGATTTTTGTCTCGTTTGGGTTCTGATGTGTGCCTGACAGATGCAGATGAATCGCAGCGAAGGGCCTGATACAAGCCCAAGCCTTTGGCTACCATCTTTCTTCTCCTGGCCATGCCAACACTTGATCGCTCTGGCTTTTGGCACGGGTCACGCTTATGGTGAGGCTTTGTTCACATCCGGGCGCCATGACAAAAAGCTTGGCGCCACTGGACATACTGAGCTGAGATAGCTGCAGACAACTTACGCTAGCGACAACTCATGCCACTGGCAGCTCATTCCGCTGCGTTACAGGCAAGCCGTTGCGCCATTGCAAGGAAACGTTGGAACTCCAAGCACCGCAGTTGTTTTGTCTTAGGCTGCTGCGCCCAGGGGCGCAGAGGGCAATCAGTTCTTTAGAAGCCCAAGTCAGCGCGATAGATGGTTGTTGTCTGCATTCTGGCCATCCTGTGGCACTACTCTGTGCACACCAAGCCAACTCACGCGAAAATCGCAGCCTGTTTGGTAGACGATTGTCAGTTGGGGTTGGGGTATTGTAAGTCAGAGGCTGTGTGGGCAGTCTTTCAGCCACCTTCTTGGTCGGGGTTCTCACTCCCTTACTAGGGACAGGCGGTCAACCTGTCTGCAGATTACCCGCAAAGAAGAGCTCGCTTAAGTCAGTTGCTTCAGAGGGCCAACGGCCGATGTCATGCCACTTCGGGCTACGAATGGCAGCGCGTTAAACGAATGACTGCCATGTATCGCCCCAGAAGAATCAGATACCGGCATCTGCCTCCAGAGGGCATCCGTACATCCAGGACCTTTCGGGAATTCTCGATTCCTCAACTTCGTGTTCGAATACTACAAGGAGTGCTCTACCATCCTCGAATTGAATCCGGACTTCCACTTCATTCCTGAGCATGAACTAGAACATGGAGCGAAGGTATTCTGGTTGAGAGCCAGATTCAATGATTACTGGCTGCCAACACTTCAAGGTGATGGCCAACATGCAGAGAAACAATACATGGACTTCATCAAGAAGGTCTACAGTATCTGCTGCAATACCAATGCTCAGCCAGAAGTTCTCGGAACCGGCATCATTCCGATGGTATGCCACAACCGCCAGATTGATCTTGAAAAGACCGTCCAGAATGTTGAGCAGGTTTGCCGCTATTTCGACATGGCTCCATCCAAGGCAAAACAGATCACCGACCTCATCCTCTGGCGAATCGAGCGATTGAGCAGATTGTTTTCCGGATGTTTTCGGCATGATCCAAAACAGGGCAACCGCACAAAATACCGACGACCACTGGACATGAATCCTGACGGATTCGTTGAGCTCTACGATGCATTGGGATGCATTACACATGCGAAAACTTCATGGGCAATAAGCCAGGACTTCTCCTGATGCGACGCGCTATTGCTGATCACCTGGGAAAAAAAGAAAGCACGGAAAACACGGGAAGCCACAGGCGGTCTGCTTCAGATACGGGTACAGGATTCAGCGTCCTCAATCCCTTCCCATGACACCACTGGCTTCGTTGGCCAGCGTGGTGATGTCATGATGGTCATGCGCCCAGGTTTCACTAGGCCAAGCTCCGGTCTTGGACTTGCGGCCGCCAGATCCATCCAGGTCTGCAGCCCAGGCAAGGCTGTGGCCTGGCAGCTGCCTCGCAACCGTTTCAACGCGTAGCCACTGTTGCAGCCACCCCTGTTTTTCGGGAAACCAACGGCAAACACCAGGCCGCCACAGACGACGGAAAAGCAGCTCTGAAAGGAGCAGTAGGTCACGTTCACGAAGTTAAAAGGCTGAGGGCAACCAACAATCACAGGCTTGTAGTCCAAGGCCACGAGGTCCAGGCCCAACACCGTTTCATGTTCCTGCTCCGCCGGGTGTTTGGACCCTTTATGGGAGACCCGCGGGGCGCAATTCCCCTGCGTGCCGGCGCGTAGGCGCTCCAGCAGATCGCGCCAGAAGCACTGGGCGTGTTGAATCAGGCATCTGATTGCAACATGCAGAACCAGCCCAGTGTGCCCGTCAACTGCCTTCACGGGCCGCCTGTCGACACGGCTGACGCTCCAACGCTCCCGGCAGCTGCCGCGGCATTGCCCGTGCCTTTCCGTGAGTTCTTCCCCTGAGGCAAGATTTTTTTCTTTGCTTCTGCCAAGTGGAACAGATGTGCTGACGTTCCCCCACCACCCACCCAACATGAACCGGCGGTGACCTGGATTCACGCCAGCAGTTACGCGTGCGTGTGCGCGTGCGCGTGCGCGCGCGCGGCTGGGTGGGTGGGTGGGTGTGTGGGTGTGTGTGTGTGTGTCTGTGTGTCTGTGTGTCTGTGTGTCTCTGTGTCTGTCTGCGTGTCTCTGTGTGTCTCTGTTTGTCTCTGTGTGTCTCTGTGTGTCTCTGTGTGTCTCTGTGTGTGTCTCTGCGTGTCTCTGTGTGTGTCTCTGCGTGTCTCTGTGTGTCTGTGTGTGTCTCAGTGTGTGTGTCTGTGTCTGTCTGTGTGTGTGTGTCTGTGTGTGTGTCTGTGTGTGTCTGTGTGTGTCTGTGTGTGTCTGTGTGTGTCTGTGTGTGTCTGTGTGTGTGTGTGTGTCTGTGTGTGTTCTGTGTGTGTCTGTGTGTGTCTGTGTGTGTTCTGTGTGTGTGTCTGTGTGTGTCTGTGTGTGTCTGTGTGTGTCTGTGTGTGTGTCTGTGTGTGTCTGTGTGTGTCTGTGTGTGTGTGTCTGTGTGTGTCTGTGTGTGTCCGTGTGTGTCTGTGTGTCTGTGTGTGTCTGTGTGTGTCTGTGTGTGTCTGTGTGTGTCTGTGTGTGTCTGTGTGCGTGTGTGCGTGTGTGCGTGTGTGCGTGTGCGTGTGCGCGTGTGCGTGTGCGTGTGCGTGTGCATGTGGGTGTGGGTGTGGGTGTGGGTGTGGGTGTGTGTGTGTGTGTTTTTGTTTTTGTGTTTGTGTTTGTGTTTGTGTTTGTGTTTGTGTTTGTGGTGTGTGTGTGTGTGTGTTTGTGTTTGTGTTTGTGTTTGTGTTTGTGTTTGTGTGTGTGTTTGTTTGTTTGTGTTTGCGTGTGTGTGTGTGTGTGTTTGTGTGTGTGTGTGTTTGTGTGTGTGGGTGTGCGTGTGCGTGTGCGTGCCCGTGTGCGTGTGTGTGTATCTATGTGTATCTATGTGTATTTATGTGTATTTGTGCGTGTGTGGTTTGTTTGTTTGTTTGTTTGTTTGTTTGTTTGTTTGTTTGTTTGGTTGGTTGGTTGGTTGGTTGGTGGGTGGGTGGTTGGTTGGTTGGTTGGTTGGTTGCTCGGTCGGTCGGTCGGAACCAACCCTAAACTTCAAACCAACTAACCTTGCAGCCAACCCTAAGCCACCTTGCCTTGAACAAACCAGGGGGGTAAAACCCATGCTACAGGCATTTAACCGATGGTAGTTTTGTTGACAAGAATGCGTGCGCTGCTGCCTGGAAATGATGTAAATTACAGGGTTTTGGCACTCCGGGCGAGATAATTTGTTTTTGATCCGTTCAATCCAAACCGACACAAATCATCTTGGGTGTCCGCCTGATTGGCTATATGAGGTTTGCTAGACCCTGCAAGTTTAGTACCAGTTTTGTGCGGACTGTCCAACCCAGATGTTGTGCCAGCGTTGCGTTTTTGAAATAGTAGGGCCTGAGGGCTCTCAGATGGGGTAAGTAATCTGTGAATCATAGGCTATTGGGGCTGGAGAGTTTCCGAGCACAGAGAGATGCCCGAGAAATGTCTCTTTGGGGCTGCATTTTGTTGCGTCTTGCAGCGCTCGGGGCAAGGAGGTTGCGCGCGTCTTCCAGGAGGAGCTGAGAACAGCATGCCTGAAGAAGGCGGGGGCAGGGCGTTACTTGGATTTTCGATTTGCCAGGTCAGTGGTTGGCTACTTGGGTTCTAACCCACTAACAGGGTGAATCTTGCTGAACGGGGCACTTCTGAGTGGGGTATAACCTAGGTTCCAAAGAGTCCTTCATTTCGTGGGTGTCTGATGCCCTCCTTGCAAACGAGGTGGGGACGTTGTTGCGTGCGGGGAGGGAAGGCTGTTTCAGGAGAACTTGTTGATGGCTGCGGGCAGGGTGATAGCCAGCCAAACGGGGTGTATCTTTGAATGGTGCGAGTTTGCCTTTTAATATTTCATAGTACGAGTCACTGGTTGCCTAAGGCTCCCTAAATAACCCTAAATCACAGAACCTTTGGGACCTCTCAGGAACTAGGACCCTTTTGGACATGATTGGAGGGGTCGTCCATTGTTGAATATGAGGTGCATCACAGCCGAAACGTGCAAGAAATGATGTACCTGACACCATGGAAGAAATTGGACGGGCGGCGGCTTTTGTTGGTTGGGAACATCCTGAACTACCCTCCATTTGTCCAATTGTTGGTGTTGACTGGGTCTTGGCTCTGGGGAATCGCCACATCCCGATGTAGTGCATTCTATTGACGGGTCCAGCCTGAAACTCTTAGGACAGGGCATGTCTTAAGAGAGGCGCTTCTGGTGGAGTGGTCTCTGGGTGTGCTTCCTTTTATCAGCAGCCCATGAGCCCCGGATACCCACATCCATCGGAGGTGAGTTTTTGCATCTTCAACGACCACAACAGTGGGCGGCGGCACAACCCCCGAGGCTGGGCTTGTTTTTTCCACCGCGACAGTCTTTTGTGGGTTCATGCCACGGAAACGGAACAGATTGGCCTTTGTGCGCAGGAACCGCACGTCCAGCTCGGACAAATACTGGGTTGATGGTGTCTCTAAATCACTTGTTCCACTGGCCATTTCAATTGGGTCACGCAAAGGTGCACACCCAGTCCAGGGTTTCCCTCACGTGTGTTTCCTTCCCAAGGTTTCCGCAGGTGTCCAAAGCTTCCCGAGACTTGCTGCCTGATCGTGCCGGGGATTTTGCAATTTTGGACAAACATCCCGGTGTGTGGTCTTGCTTGCGTTTTACTGTGTCTTGTGTACAGAACGGGTACGGAGATCTGGCTGGTTGCCCGAGGCAACTTCATTCCGTTCAAGGAGGCCTTCGCCAGACGCGAAAGGTCCATGGATCTCTGAGGGGGATCTCGGAGCGACCCAAGGGCGCTCGAGGGCCCCAAGGCCCTCGGCTCCACATCCGGCCGGCGACATCGCCCTCGGCTGGCGCGCCTGCCAACAATCATGGCGCCTGCATCCCGCCATGATGGGTTGGAGGCGTGCGTCTTGAGGCGATGGCGGAACTCTTCAAAGCTTTTTGTTTGTTGCAGGTGCTTGATTTCTTGTTGGTCCAAAGCCGGGTTGGATGACGTGGAAGCTTCTGAATGCCTACGAGCTAAGCGGCCAAAGGCAGTGCGCCTGGAGCCAAACGCACATCTCTGCCTGAGTTCTCCGAGGCGAATCGATCAATTGACGGTAGACCAAAATTAAGCTGCACTCGGGCTTCATTTCCAAACACCAGGAAACCCTTTCGTCCAGCTTCATTCCAATTGTCGTTGCTTCAGCTTCATTCGAAAGGGCCCAGACAACAGCCTGAAATCGACCTCACGGAGCCTCTAACATCACTTCTTTTGGTTCCAATTTTGTTGCGACCCTCCGGTTGACCGCATGATGCAGCCTTTCCAGTCGAAACATTTTGGTCGAAGTGGTCGGATTGGCACATGTGCCCTTTTGCTCACGCGACTTCTTTGCGCTCAAAGCAATGCGACAACACTGCTACGAGGATTTGCCGTGATTTGCCAATCTTCTTATTTTGAAAGCTTGCCACGCCGGGGTGAAGCGAGCAAATCAGGAATCTGGCCCCATGAAGGACTTTTGTTGGGGGCTGGGGGTTTTCTTGATCCTGGTTTCGGTAGGTAGTATGTGACTCAAGGATCCCACACCGTCAACCCACCAGCATCCACAGACACACAATCCCGTGAATACCGCAGCGCATGCGCGTGGCTTCACATGCCGTGCTGGCCGGGCTTCCATTCGCTGCAGGCGGGCTTGCGGATGCTTTGCTAGCAACATGTGGAACCCCGTTGCCCTCCCAAGACCTGACGCGAGGGTACCTCCCTGCCATACACATGTTTGTTCTTTTTTTGAAGGGTAGGATTCGGTGTTTTTTAGGGTGTTTCCTCATAGCTCCGTGACTGTGTCAAAGCTAGGCACCTGGTAACCAAGCCCCCTCGATCCTGGTCGTCCAGATGTAACAGTTGGAGCATTTAATTTGTAGGGTCCTCGTTCTCTGGTACGCTGCATCCATCAAGCAAGCGGTGCCAAAGACTCAGAGGACAGCTTGTTTATGCATGGAACTCGCTGGTTTGTGACGCAGGCCGACATGAACATTTTGCAGTTGCGCTAAGGAGTGCACGCTCCCTTTTTCTTTCCGTTGCAAGATCGGATTGTCAACTTTATATGGGGGTTGCGTTAAGGCAACAGCAAGCTGCCTCATGTTGCAAGCCAGGATGCAGCCGCGGGCAGCCGGCTGGGGCCCTGCCGGGCTCTGGGGAAGTTAGGGATGGATAAGCCTTGGGAGCACTTCTCTCATGTGAGTGTGCTGCTTGGGTTAGCGAGTAATATGTTTGTTTTCGAGCGCGCTCTTAGGCCCTTCGGCCCTCACACTCTCCCTGTCCGCGCGGCTGTTGCTTTGGAACCCTGAGAGGTCCCAAAGCAAAGTGCGGCTTGGAAACCGTTGCTCCCATCGGTTGGCAGCATCCCCCCTACAAATGGTTTAACCATGTACTGTTTAAAGAACCAGCTGTTGATTTCCCATTGAAGGTGGGGGTAGCAGCCTGCTGTTGGTTCCTCCTCTAAGGGGCGGAATCAATGCATCCTGCTCAGGTCTGGGTGGCGGATGAGTTCCTGCGCGGCGAGGTGCTGCAGCGGTTTCCCGGAGCTGTGCTGGTGCGCCTGGAGGAGCGGTGTGCCCTTGCTGGGGTTGCTTGGCGTTCCCCAGCCTTTGGGTTTTAGGTTTTGAGGGTTTGGTGGGGCTTTCCATTGATCCCTCTGAACCTGTGTTCACCTTTAGCAGGGGATCCGAGGACAGCCCAGATTATATTGACTGTTCTTGGGAGTTGTCGGTAGAGGGTACTGTAACCTACCACGTCGGGGTGACTTTGATGGTGAAATCCTGCGGCCAGCCTTGAAAGATTTAGACAACCACAACCTAAACCAGCAGGTTTTGGGTTGCCACTTTCTGACGAGTGGCCAAGGGAATCCCCTTCAAAGTGACCAAGTAGTCATGGGAATGATCACCCCCAAACAACATCATCCCCCTCAAAAATAGAGCGCACCACTGCCCTTTCGCTCGGGAAATTTGGGCTTTAAATTTTGGCAGGACGGAGGCAACGCCACGCTGCCGCCGACGCGGCTCAGGAGACTTGAGAATCGTGGTGAGATGGCACTCGGGCCTTGTGGGGCTCTGAGCCAAGACCCAAAAGGCCCGTTTTCTGGGGGGTTAAAAGGAAAATTCAGAAGGAAAACCTTCAGTTTGGATTCCTAAAGGACACATCCACAAAGATGTTGAAACCACAAGGGTAGAACTTGGCTTGGTTCCTTGGGTGCAAGGGTCTTTGGACTGTCTGGCCGCTTCAATGCTTTCAGCTCGGCTTGCGTTCAGAGTCATGTTGAACAGAGGCCCTACAATTGTCTCGGGTTTGAATCACATATCCATGCTGCTGAAAGTCAGTGTTTGTTGAGTACTGCTTCGGCAGTCTTCCCGTCTTCCTTGGCTCGCCCCTTGGCCAAAGAAGCAAAACGCATCAGCTTCAAATCCTGGAGAATTGGAAGTGCGCAGGGGCCATCCAAGTTCTGAACAAAGGTGGCTGCAGGCTTTCGCGGATTTTGGGTATATTGTTGTCATGCCGGGACAGCTTCATCTACCCAAGGGCTCTGCTGTACGTGCCATCATGCTGTTGACACAGAGGCTTCTATCATATGACGTACCGTCAAAATTACTTCTGTTGAGTTTAGTATTCGGTGTTTCATTGATATTGTGAAAATGCACAAAACCATGGCAAACGATAGGGGACTCTGAAAAAACGATACCCCTGGAAAAGGATGGAAACGCTGGAAAACGATAGGGGGCTCTCAAACCAAGTAGCGAGACGGCCGCAAGTGAGTATTTTCGAGTGTGCCTCATATATGTCTTTGAGGCATACGGTTTCTCAACATAGTGGAACCAGTTCCTGAAATTGGGGGGCTGATCACTTTCGTTCTTTGCTTAGGTTTCTCCTTTGCACCCAAAAGAGGCGCGCGTTCCCCGTGCGAACACGACGGAGGAGCCGCTTCGGGCAGCTGTGCGCCCGGGCGGCGCTGTGCTTCTTTGGGCGCGTGGGCAACGTCGTGGGAAAGTTCGATGAGGCCCCCGCGGGTTGGATGCGAGCACCGGCCGCTGTATCGGGCGCCTGCTGATCAACGTGGAAGCAACGAGGATGTCGCAACACGGCATCTTTGGAGGACACCTCGATCCGTTTTAGGGGAATTGCGGGGGCAGGGGCTCTGATTAGTGTGGAGAACAGAACAGCAGACAGCAACGTCATGTTTGGGGGCAACGGAGCCCCTTTTTGGGGGGTTCCACGTTTTACTTAATTTGCAGGAGAGGAAGCCCAGAAATGGCTTGAGTCTGTCAAATCCCAACATCATGAATAGGCGATGTCTCATTTTGAGGCTGAGACTTCACTTTTGGAGGCAAGCGTTCCCAATTAGTCTAGCCAGGCTGGTTCACTTGGGGTTCAATTTTGGGCCCTTCCTGACAAAATATGTGTGCTGAAGTCAGCACGCGAGTCAACACACCGGACAGCCTTTTTTTGGCAAGGTTGCTCAGCGAATTAATACCTGCTCATGTTTTGAGAAGTTCCTTGTTTCTTCGACCCCCAACCTGTTTTTGGACCCATAAACCAAAGATCACTCCACCTGCCTGTAGCCCGTGGACAGGCAGGCTCCAGCGAGGAGGCGCTCGAGTTCTCAAGCAGCACGGTTTGGGAGCACGTGGTCGGGGCCGCAGGTGCCACGTCGTTTTTGCAGCTGAAAGCTTTGGGGTCGACAAGGAGTTGGTCCGGCAGCTAGAAAAGGGTTCGGGAAGGGTTCCGGACGGGTTGCTGTTGGGGATGTCACCTGGGCTTATTCTTTTCTTGGGGAAACGTTTTCTTTTGAAGTCCACCAACAGAACCAGGGCGCCCTTTGTGTTCCCGTGCCCGCTGGGCTTCTGAGGCAAGTATTTTCTGTGAACATGTCTCCTTGACGGCCCTTGGTGCGTGCAGCACGAGATCGGTTTTGGAAGACAAGCAGCCCCCCTTTGTCCTGCTGAGACTGAGACTGCCACTAAGGGAGTTGGCTGACTGCGTGTCTTCCACACATGTGTCTTCCACTGCAGCGCTCAGCCGGTCCAGTTGCCCGATGGGTGGGGCATGGTTTTATCTGTCATTTGGCTGGAGTGCAAATCATACATGGAAGCTGTTTGCTGGATTGTGTGTTGGGATTTGTCGTTTGGCTTGAGGAGTAGCTCGGTTGATTGTCTTGTTTTGAGGTGTTTGCTTCTGATTTCTTGGGGTGCTTGTTGGATGTCTCGGCTATTCATTGGAACACATCCTTGGCAATTTGACAGGGTACCAGTAGCTGGATTGGTGCACCTCGCCGAGCGGCCGAGCGTTGAGGTCCGGGCCAACCCGGACTTCGCGTGGGACATTTTCGCCCACACCTGGGATGAGCACTTGGTCCCGGCGCCGCTTGGCGTAAATAGGCCCCTTAACCCAGCTCTGCGCTTGGGCTGTATGCCCCCAAATGGATCTGATTGCTGTGCACTTTTAACTGTTCTTGGAACCCTTCTAAGAACCTTTTCTTAGAATCTAAGAACGTTTCCTGGGTTGTGCGCCGTTTTGTGAGCCAACAAACGTCTCCCAATATGGGGCAACCAGGCAGGTCAACTGGTTTCTCTCAAAATTCAGCAGGCAGACCTCCCCACACCTCGGCCTCCTGCCCCCGCCAAGCGAAAATGCAAGAGCCATGTTTCCTCCAAGGTGGGGTTCAACGAGCAACCATTTTAGGGACACCATCTGAAGGGAAGCCAAATGGAGGTTCTTAACGCGCCAGTGGACCGGCCCAGCTTTTGCATCATAATACGAGCGGGCAGCAGCCAGTTGGAGTCTGACGCCAAGAAACCCGCCCGTCACCGGTGATGGTTCCTTGCTTCCTTGTGGATCAAATTGGGCCGCCTGTTGAGTGGACTGGGTAAACAGTAGCTTGTGGGTCAAGCAGGAATCCATAAACAACTGCATGGCTGAGGGTCAGAAGAAAGTTGGACCTTTGCAAATACTTAATTCCGAAAACGACATGTGGCTTGTCAAAGTCATGCACCTTTTTCCCTCGCCCTCCCGTGAACGCGGGTCAACATGAAACCGGGGTCTGAACAGAGGCCCTTTCATGCGCACAGCCCACCATGTTGGTGTCCTTTGGATGTAATATATGCGCTCCAGCAAAATGGGGGGTGGGGTTGGGTATGTGATGAAACGAGCTGGATTCCTCCAACCGCTTGGTTTCACGCCTTCCTTTTCCAGGGGTCCAACTTGGTTTCGATACACAGCCATCTGTTTTTCACCACGGAGCCGCCCCGTTTTTGCTGAGGATCCGCCGAGCCTTTGGGCGCGGGGCCGAGTTGCGCCGAGGACTCCTGCAGCTCAATTGTGGTTTTCTTTTGAGTTGGTCCCCTTTTTGGTGGTTGGAAGCGGAGCCAAAAGATACTTTTTTTGTTTGATTGGGGGGGAGAGACGCCCAAACAAAGACTACTTGGGTAGGTTTTACCCGCTTGTTCATTTTGTTCATTATTGATTTTGTTTATTTCTTCATTTATTTATTTTTCTGGGGCGGGGGGTGTCCCTAGACAAAGACCACTTGGGTATCACAGAAAAGGTGAAACTTTAACGCCTCCGGCTCAGACCGCCGACAATACAGGCCTGCTTTCTTATATGTGTCGTACAAGACAATTTGTGTGGTTTTTCCCTGGCTTGGTGCAGGTTTTTGTTTGCAACTTCCTCGGTCATTCGGGAAAGGTCCTCACAAGACAGAAGTGGGGGCCTTTTGTTTGACTCTGTTTTTTCTCTGTGGTTTCCAATGTTTTCCCTTGGTTTCCAAGGTTCCCCTTATGCTTTTCCAATATGTTCCCCATGATTTCCCATGCTTTCCAATGGCTTCCAATGAAATACACAGTTAACCTTTAGAACCTTGCCTAAATATGGACCAATTCAGAGCAACCAAAGGGTTCAGAGGTCTGGAGAGGCACCAATTTGCTGTCAGCATCGCATTTCAGCACCTTCACGATTTGCCAAGAAAGCCACCGTGCGGTGGTCCGCTGCCAGCTGCCGAGCTCTCGCACAAATTTACGCGGCAAGCATATGCTTCCACTTTTGGGCAAGCCCCCCAACCACAGGTGGCTCTTCAGGTGGCTCTTTTGAGTAAGTAAGTTGACCTCTACATTGATGTTTTGCTCTGGGCCCGAAGCTGGACTTTCTGAGGGGCGGGGGGCCATGCACACCTAGAGTCCTAGAGAGTATTTGCAGCGAAGAACCCTAAAGAACAAATACCCTAAATGACTCAAATAGGCCCGTTCATCTTCGCAGGGTTTCTTCCATTTCCCTTTTTGGAACCTTCAAAAGTGGCAGTTTCAGTGGACACCGCCAATACATTGATCAACTTTCGATTTGGGGCAAAATCCACCAAACCGAAAAATCCGCCAACCCCCCCCATCCCCCCCTGTTTTGGGGTCTGTGCGTTTGACCCAAACGCCGCCCCCAGCCGCTGGGCTTCCGGGCAGTTCGGTTCGCCGAGGCCGCGGCGGGCGAGGGGCGCCCGGCAGCCCAGCGGCACGCTGCCGGTGCAGAGCTTCGGGCGGGCGGTGGCGGAGGCGGCCGCGCTGAAGAGGGAGGAGGAGCGGTTTGGGCTGGGCTGGGTGGGGGGGTGGGTGGGGGTTGGGGTGAGGGCGGGGTGCATGTGGGGTGGGATGAATGCACTTGTTTTCTCCCTTTTTCCTTTTTGGTAGGTTTTGAAGGGGAGCCAAAGGAAAACCAGGGGGAGGGGTGTGATGTCAAAATAGGGCCCCCTTCCCTAAACTGGGGTGGCGTGGTATTTTTTTGAGGGTGCCCCTTTGTGGTGGATTTTTACAGGGAAACCACTCATTTTAGGGTTCCAATAGAGTCCCCTTCCCTAAATCGGTGGTTTGGGGTGGCATGTGTCGGATCTTGGAGTTAGTACCCCGAGTTTTGGTAGGTTTCTTGAAGGCAAGCCAAAAGGAAAAAAACAAAATATATTTTTGGGGTCCCCTAAAAAAGATACCCAATAGGGTCCCATTCCCTAAAAGGGGTGGTTTCCTTTTGGTTTCCCGGGCTGACCCCAAGGGTGGCCTCAACAAAACCACCCATATGGGTTTGGGATTCGAACCCCTTCCTGATTAAACCAATGACACCTTAGACTCCAAAACCACAAATCCAAGCTCACAAACAACTCGGCAATTAATAATGAGCTCACCGATCCGGGATAAATCAGGCTTGCCCATGAGTTCCAGTTGGGGAGTTATTTTGGGTGAACCTGAACTGAATGGTTCTAACAAACGGGTACACACATCATTGTCCATGCTGGAAACAGGAACCCGTGTATACATTAGAATCCGCTAAACGGGCCCCGTGACAATGACTTGCCCATGGGGACGTGTTGTTTTAGAACATGGGCGTTCTGGAGCAGAACGCCTTTGAACACTCGGTGCGGGGTGCCCCGCGGTTTGCTGCTGCTGAGGGCCCGGCTTTGTGAAGAACTCAGCTGGTTAACATTCCAGTCTTACAAGACACCTGTTGAGCCTGTACGCATTTTCAACGTCACTGACTATTTAGGATGTCGCTGATTGCTTGCATCCCTGGGACGCTTCCAACACTGGCAACGCATCTTGCTTTATCGCATCTTTGCCGCGCGGTGGGAGTACGTCAAGTTGGCCCCTTGAACGAGTCACAGTCGTGGGGAAAAGCGTTCTGAGCGTGTTTGAGATGAGCGGTTTGCGAGTCCCTTCCCAACCTTCGGCGCTTGACTTCTGAGTGGTCGTAAGGCCGGGGTTTCAGCCAATCAATGTCCATAGCCTCGCCGGATTTGGCTTAGGAGCTGGAAGGAGACTTTGTCTACGACTTGGTGGTTCTCATGCGCTACGACATCATCTTTAGGTTCCTTGACACGTTTTCGCCATGAATCGAGGTCAGGGGGGTGCGATATGGCTGCAAACGTTGAGGAACACCCTTCCAAATGGTGGACATAAATCCCCGAAATGTTGTCCACCATTTGACTTTTTTTTGCCCACTGGCCAACCAAAACATCCGTGAAGACGCGGGGCACATAATTACAACCAGGGGTGTGCGACCTCAACCATCTGATTTCGTGAAGGTTGACGAAGCAAATTTCACCCATATACTTCGGGGCTGCGGGTTTCCCATGTTTTACATCTCCCCCCCGCGTCTGGCTCATGTTCAACCCATGTTTTTCTCATGCTTCCCCCGCGTGTTGTTTGTTGTTTTCGGTGCGGGGAAGAAAACACCCGAGGCGCCCCCTGCGGCTTCCTCCGGCGGTGGAGGGCACGCTGTGGACGGGGTTTTGGTGCTCCGTGCACTCCGAGCAGCTGGACCTAAGGGAGGCGGCGCCTCGAACTTTTTCGAGAGGCGTGGGGAGGAAGCTGGGGGTGGCTGGGTGGTTGGGAATTTTGCATCTTTTTCTTTGTGTGTGTGTTTTGCTTGGCTGGCCTGTGCAGGTAGTACTTGGTACTCAGTAGTGTAAGTGAATAAGGGTTGAATTCAGCAAGTGCCAGAGGTTGGATTCAACCTCAGAGTCTTCCAACCACTGGCGGGCTTTCTGGAGCTGACTTTGAACTCGTCGGGGCAAGGGACCCCCCAACTTGTCAATTCAGAGCGCAGACTGGCCGGCGTTTTTTGTTGGTTTCTGTCAATCTTTTTCGCCATGGGAAGGGAAGCGCACCACGGCTTTGCTTTTGCAGAAATCAGCATCATGGATTGGCATTGTGTATATATATTTATATACACACATATTCCCCCCTTCCTTGCCCCGACCCACACCTGGGCAACCGTCCCGTCCGAGTGAAAGACACCCTTTGGAGACTTGGGCTCTAACTTAGCTTCGCTTCGGCTCCTTCCCTGTTCGATGATGCGCGCGGTGCTCCTTGGAGCAGTTCTGCTCCCAGCAGCAGCCCGCCTCGGGCAGAATGCCTCACGCAACGCGGACGCGTCCAACGCTTCTGTCGCGGAGGATTGGGCGGACTGGAGCACTCTCCGCCAAAACAAATACACGAGAACCTGGCAAGAACCTGTATGATGGGAATTCCCTCAAGTTGTTTATCCAACATCTCATTCTTAGCATGTTGAACATCCATTACACTGCAGTTTCGCGTGTGGCAAAAGGTCGGCGTGGCAAGCGCCAAAGCACACACTTGACCGCCTCAGTTTGTTTGTTTTTGTATGGGGTTGTAAACTTACTAACCAGTAGTTAAGAGTGTTCCAGCCCGAAAGGGGACATTTGCACCAGTTGAAAACCGGCCAAGAGGATCATCCCTTGTAAAGCAGGCAGTGGATGAAGCTTGTAGCAGCCCTGAGGATAGAAGCAGACCGTTTGGACGCATCGCCGAGGAGGACTTGCTGCGGGGGGGACGGGCACGGGGCCTGGAGTTCTGGGAGAATGCCACGACCCGCAGCGCCTACTACCACGACCCTCCCGTGCGCCGAAGCTCAATCTGTGTCCTTTTTTTTGTTGGTTGGACCCACCAAAATGATGGTTTTCCTTTGGTTTCCCTTGTGTTTCAAAACCACCAAAAAAGGGGGTCCCCATTAAAAAACGCACACGCCCAAGTGTTCCTTGCTGTAAATTAAACAGCAGGGGTAGCGCAGGTTTTGGTCTTTGTATTTTCCATTGTGAGCGGGATCCGCGTCTGCAGCACCATCCGCACCATCCGCACCATCCGCACCATCCGCTCCATCCGCTCCATCCGCACCATCCACACCATCCGCACCATCCGCACCATCCGCACCATCCGCTCCATCCGCTCCATCCGCACTATCCACACCATCCGCACCATCCGCACCATCCGCTCCATCCGCTCCATCCGCACTATGCACACCATCCGCACCATCCGCACCATCCGCACCGTCCACACCATCTGCGCCATCCGCTCCATCCGCTCCATCCGCTCCATCCGCACCATCCGCAATCTTTCTTTCTTTCTTTCTTTCTTTCTTTCTTTCTTTGCGTGCGTGACTGTGGCAACAAGAGTTTGGCACCTTTTGACCCCTACAATGCAGACATACAAGATGCTAGTCTCTTTGGCCTATTGTGGCCCCTTTGAACTTGTGCCCAGTGATTGCCCATTCTTGTGGTGTTTCGCAGGGGTTTGCTTCCCATTTGACACAACGGATGCATCTGATTATGTTTTTGCCTGCTGTGGCCCCTTTGAATTTGTGCGCCGGTCACCGCCCATTCTTGTAGTGTTCAGGGCTTGTTATCCGTTGACCCCCTAAAGTGCAGACCTACCGAATGCAGTGTTCTTGGCTACACTGTAGACATGGCAGACGCGTTTTTCTTTGCCTGCCGTGGCTTGCTTGAATTTGTATCGCAGTGTCTGCCAAGTTTAGAAGCAATACCGTGTTAAGGCACCTAATTGAAGGCTGGCTGTTTGAGACAGACGCCAAAAGAAGGAAAGGCGCGGAAAAAATAGAGCGCGCGTGCGGCGGGGGAATAGAAACTTGAAGAAAGCTAACAGTGCAGCCCTCTCCGGGTTCGTCGATACTTTAGGATGCCCGAAAGTTAGCCTGATCGCGACGCCTGGTCGGAGCGATCTTGGAGCACCTGCGGACGCGTTCGAAGCGCGTTCGGAGACCCATTGGCACGGACGCGCGCGCTTTTCGCAGGCTTAGTTTCGCATGGCAGGCGCTGGCAGGCGCGGCGCTTTCGCGAGGTCGTGGCAGGCGCATCATTCGCGAGGTTAGGTGCAGATTTCGTAGCAGGCTCGAGGTCAGGTGCAGATTTTCGTAGCAGGTGCAGCGCATTCCCAAGGTCAGGTGCAGATTTCGTGGCAGGCGCAGCTAGATGTAAAGATCAGATAGATACTTAGGTAGATTAACTAGGCAGAGAGAGAGAGAGAGTGAGGGAGAGAGAGAGAGAGAGAGCGATAGATAAAGCAAAGATCAGTATTTTGCTGCTGCAGGAGGGGTGTTGGACGATTGCAAGAAACAGTCAAAAGCCGTAGATAGATGGATAGATAGATGTCTAGAAAGGCAGAGACAGAGAGAGGGAGGTACGTATAGACAGATGCAAAAGTAGATAGACCAGATAGAAAGATAGTGAGAGATAGCAAGAAAGAAAGACAGTGGAAAGATAAATGAAAAGATAGAGATAAGATAGAGATAAGATAGATTGCAAAATAGATGGATGGGTAGGCAGGTACGTAGGTAGACAGATAAAGAGCAACCAGGTTAGATAGACGGATGGATATCTCTCTCTTTCTCTCTTTCTCTCTACCTATCTACCAAGCTGTCTGTCTACGAACGTGCTGTGCCTGCCACGGAATCTTTAGCCAACCTTGCGAAAGTTCAGCGCTTGCCACGACATGTGTACTTGACCTCGCGACGTGGCTGCGCCTGCCACTTGGTCGCTAGGTAGATAGGTGCCTAGAGAGAGAGATAGAGAGAGAGAGAGAGAGACGAAAGATAGATAGATCGACAGATGATAAACAGACAGAGAGATAGAGAGAGAGAGAGAAAGAGAGAGAAAGAGAGAGAAACAGAAAGAAAGAAAGAAAGAAAGAAAGAAAGAAAGAAAGAAGGAAAGAAGAAGACAACAGAAAACAGACCTATAGTTCTTATATGTCTGAAACGTCCGCTTTCCGGCTTCGCCGGGTTCGTCTGGTAGTAGTGTCCGGAAGGGATTTGGCCCCTTTTGACCCCCTGCAATGTAGACATACCGGATGCAAATTCCTTTGAGCTTTATATCCAGAAGGAGTTTGCCGCCCGTTTAGAATGTAGACATACTGGATGCTGATTGCTTTCCCCAAAGGCTCAATTGCTTGGCAGCATCAGCAGTCAAGGAAATAGCCTTGAAAGGTGGAAAAGTTCAAAGCCTGTCCTAGACACCGCAAGAATAAGCGATCAACGTGGTACAACTTCACAAAAGGGCCACAATCAGCAAAACAAAGAAAGAAGGACAGAAAGAAAGAAATAAGTGTTTGCTCTGTCTACATTGTAGGGACAAAAAGCACCCGGCATGAAACACAGTAGCTAGCGGGTCAACAGGCAACAAACCCCTCACTGGGGCACAAGTGCCAAGAACCCACATCAGGCAAAGAAAGAATCATTCACACAGCAAATTTTGCCAGAATTTGTACCATGATTGGATGTTGCGTCCAGCTTCAAATTTTGTGCTTTTTTGACACCCTAGAACACACCAGATGCTTCTTCGCCTGCTGCGGCCACTCAGAATTTGTGTCAAGGCAAAACTTTTTTTCACGGGCGCACGGGGAACTGCACGCCGGTGATCGCCTGTTTTGATGCGCATGCAGCAAGGTTTTCACGCCCGTTGGCTCCCTACAGTTGCCTATGCTCTTGTTCACAGCGCAAAGCGCGTGGACGGTTGAGATGGTGCAGGCCAGGCGTGCGGCGCAGACGGCGCAGACCGCGCAGACGGGGCAGACGACGCAGGCGGCGCAGACGGCTGAGACAGCGCAAACGGCGCAGACGGCGCGGACAACGCAGACGGCGCAACCGGCGCGGACGGCGCAGGCGGCGCAGGCGGCGCAGGCGGCGCAGACGGCGCAGACGGCGCAGACGGTGCAGACGGCGCAGACGGCGCAGACGGCGCAGACGACGCAGACGGCGCAGACGGCGCAGACGGCGCAGACGGCGCAGGTGGCGCAGCCGCAAGTGCAGACACGCTTTCCGCCTACACGGGTATTTTCCATCCAAGAACCCGAACAATCGGTACCGCCTTTTTTGCAGCCACATTCAAGTAATCCTTAGGTTGTTGCTTGGATTGGGTTAGGGATTTGAACCTCTGGTTCTTGTAGCTAGATAGGACACCCCTATATAACCACCAATGACCAAACCACCAATCCACCGAGTAACCTGAAAGGGAAAGTGACAAGCCTGAAATAAATCTGAAATCTATCAGTTGATATTTTTCTACATCTCAGTACAAACAGTGAGACATCAGTACTACATACACACATATGAATGCACCTATGTGCAATGGGCCATGTTCAGGACTTGGCCCTTAGGCTACAAAGGGGTTTCGATTGGCGCTTGTGGTTTCCTCCAGAAATGTGCTCATGACTCCTTTAGTCGCTCAATGCTCGGTGGAAGATCCATAGCATCCTAACCCTGGACTGATCTCCCAAATGGTTTTGCCCTATATCCCCCCACCAGGGTTGCGTCAAACCCTTGCGGTAAAAAAACATGTTTAAGTCATGTTGAAGTCACTGTTGTTTTAAAGAGCATCCGGTACAAGGCTCAGGGTGTTTTTTCTGGAATTTGGCCCCAGTGGCCACCCTTTCGAGGTGGAAGCTGCAGTCGATCCGGAAGCGCATGGGCTACCAACACCTGGCCACCACCACCAGGTGGGGTCCTTAGGCGGATAGCTCCCATGGGCAAAATCCACTCGAACCGGTCGGCACCAGTGGATGAACCCCGGCTTGAATACTGCTTACTAAACCACCGGAATCCTAGTGCGAAGTGGATTCTGTCTATCAGTAGAATCTCCCAGGATCAACATTCTAACAGTGTAGATGTCCGCTTTTGGTATGGCAGCATGGGTGGGTTTTTCCCTGTTTGTTGGACCAACCTGTGGCCCCCCTTTCGGGTCTTCTCGCAATTTTGGCCTCCTTTTTCTTTGAGTGCTTTTGGCTTCCCCAAATTGTTCCAAAGAGTCAAGGTGGGTTCCACCCGCAGATCACTTCCCCGAAGAAGTCTGGGAATAGACCCTTATAGTGGCAATAAAGTCGCTGTAAATATTCTTTCCATTAAGCCCTTAGTGGTTTTGGGGTAGCGGAAGCCAGCCGCCACCATTCCTCAGGCAGCTTCCTCTATCCGCATCAGAGAATTTAGAACCCATTTGTGACGAACCCATTGAACGGGTCAACCAACCAGTGGCAGCCAAGTGCTTCTAGGCAAGCCACAAAAGGTGGGTAAGCAGGGCAAACCATGTGGGTATTGTGTCAAAGGGCACTACTCCCCAAATGGCTTCGCCCATGATGAAACCTAGAGGTACCAAATGTTTGCTTACCTTTCACTTGCCCAAAGCGATTCGGCAAGCTTGTTCAGATTGTTTGTAAAGGTCCCAAAAGGTAATCGCCTTCCTTTCACTTCTGGATCCAAACTGGGCAGAGGTATGACAGCAGCTTCAGGACATGGGCGTGTCTCTAAAGGTACAAAAACGGTTGGTTTGCATTTGGTTTCCCTTTCACAACCGCCAAGGAAACTGACTTCCAGGTACCCTCCCTCAAGTGCTATGTTGGTGGACAGGAGCGCACCAACTCCCAAAACAAAAGACACCTTTTGTACACCCCTCCCCCCCACCCCCCGGGGGTGGGTACACCCCTTCCTTTCTGGCTGGACTTGGCACTCCAGCCAGGTACGGGGACACCTGCTGCGCCTCCTGCGGCTCCGTGAACACTGCCGAGCTGGTGCAGGGTACGGGGCGCCTCGCCTTGAGAATTCATAATATAAATAAATACATATATATATATATATGTATACACATATACACACATATATCTACCTATATCTACATATGCATATATGTATATATGAAGATACACACACATATATATATATATATATATGCATGTACTTGCATACACATGTGCACATGGGGGTGTCTTTTTGGAGTCTAAACATCACCCTACATCATAGGGAACCCCTTGGGTTTCCCTTTGAAACCAAGCCAAAAGGGAAACACGAGTCACACACCTACACACCGCACAGCCATTGAAGCAAAGCACAAACACCACAAAGAAAACATACACCACCCATAGATTAGAGGGCCGCTTTTCCGATTGCGCGTGGACCCGTCCGACGTTTGTCCTTGGGAGGTTCTACGCGGTGGCCTCTGCGGAGTCAATGCAGGACGGGGGCATCGGGGACGGGCACTACTGCACCCACGACGCCAATGGGCACCGGGGTACCACGGGCATGGGCTGCCTGAGCTGCGCCAAGGGCAAGCGCCTCGGAATCGTCGGGAAGCGGAGCTGTGAGCTGGGATCCAAGTGGCCTTAGAGAGGTTCGGAGCTACCGGAATTTCGTGTTCTGGTTAGGGACGTGGTGGATGGTTTGGGGGGAGATGTTGGTGTTTTTGGGTTTGCGCGGGGGGGGGGAGGGGGCTGAATGGTTTTTGCCCATGAAGGATGCCTGTCAAGCCTAAATCACGAACCAAGGGCAAACTGGGCACATCGGAAGTTCTGGATTTTGGAGCTGGTGGAATCGGCTTTTTCGGGTTCGAGGGTTTGGCGGTGTTCGAAAGCAGAAATTAGAGTTGGTACTGTGGATGGACGAAATCCTGCACCACATAAGAAACCCTGGAATGATTATTTTCCAGTAAACAACAAAAACAAACAACGGCTTCGCATGGTTTTAAAGTGGTGCAGGGTTTTCGTTTTCACGTTGCCTTGATTGCAAGGAGGTCCAGCCCACTGAATCGAGATCCATTGTTTGGCAACCGCCAAGCTCGGCGTTCACCTTGCAACCAAGGATTGCGTAAACAGGAAAAGTTGCCGTAGTTCAAACGGAAGTCTGAAGGCAGATACTCAGACACAGTAGTTCACTATGGGAAACATGGGCTTTAACATGGTGGTTGACTGGCACTGCTGTTCACAGCAAAGGGGATCTTGAAAAGGGTTCAATCCCATTTTTGTCGCGGCTTCTTCAAGTTTGCGGCGTTCAAGTTGACAGGCTGACTGATAGATCTGGGCATGTGTTTGGTCGACTTCTCTTTTTTGGGATGCTATTCATAGGCGAAAAGATGGCACTGGCATGTCACAGGGCACCATGTTTGACCAATACCCAACAGGATGAGCCACATACCGGCCGCTTGTCCAATGTCTCGGGAGCTCAAGGCAGAGCGTAGCTGTCCAGGCTGAAGGGCAGGGTTTTGTTCCCAGTACAAAAATGGGTTCAATGAAATGCGTGGACAAGGTGGTGACCCGTGCTGCGCCTGTCAGGCAGCTCAGTGACCTGTTGGCATGAGAGGTCCACTTCGATTTTCCGGCCAATGGATTGCCCAGCTTTCTCTTGCCTAAAAAAATTTGTCGGGGTCAGCCTCAGAATCTGGGGTTGGCTACTTATGTGGTTCCTGTCTTCTTCAAGTTGTTGTTCCATTTTTAATACCAATTGCTTAACAAAGGCGTTATCAATAAATTTCATTTTGTGTTTCCGTTGAACCCGCATCCCTTTGGGGGTCCAACTAAGGTTCCTGCCGGCTCACCCCTTCTCCTACCCTCTCTGGGCGCAGCCGCACGAACATATCTTCTCTGAGGAGGGCCATGTCTGCATGTGCGGTGGGTTTCTTTTCTGTGGCTCGGTACTCGTTTCGGGTCGTTTTAAAGGGAAACCAAACAGAAGACCACCTGTTTGGAGGCTTTCCCTATTTTGACACATACCCATTGTGCTGGTGCGGGAGTGAGACAAACTTTGGGTTCCACAAGGCGGGATCCCCAACTGAACCTCATGTTTAACAAGCCATTGACTGAACCTTACTTGACTTCTCAAAGTTGTGCCATTGATTTGGTCAGCGCGTGGGAATGTCGAACATGTTCTGACTGGTCCACGGTCGATGTGGGAAGGACATGGAGAGACGCCCTTCGAGTAGCATTTAGTTTTGATCGTGGTTTTTCGGGGTTATCAAGCGCTTGGAAAACATATTTCGAGAAGAATTGGGGAGCGCCCTTTTGCAGGGCAAAGATAGTGTTGATTCAACAGCTCGTTGACATGTCAAGCAACCGATCGTTGCACAGCCGATCCATCTTATTTTGAATCGGCGCGTGGCTAGAATTTGCCCGGATGCTTGGTGAGAATCTTCAAGGCAAGTTCATAGCGGGTGTCACCTTTCTCAACAGGCGCAGAAATCAATTCACCGCCCCCATCAGCATCAGGCGAACTCACAAACATGGGAAAGGGGGAGGCTGCGCTTTGCATGGCCCAGGAAGTTTAAGGGATATCCATTCTGCAAACAACAATACATCACATGCTTACCAGGCATGTTTTGCTTTTACAAGGAAGCAAACTCTTTCGGCAGATGAAACATTTTGTCTAGTGTCCAAAGCCGCAGCCGGTCGACTCCTAAAACTGCGATCTCCAACAAGCCACAAAATGGGACACTTTTAGACCCATAGAGCCTCATGAGGTTTTGGCCCTGGCCAAATTCTATGATACCAGGCAATCCCCTTGGAAGCAGCCAAGTTGTCATTGGCATGGGACTCCCTTGTAACCTTGTAGCACAAAGAGGGTAACAAATCGGTACACAAAATAGACGCCTTGTAAAGATGGAAGCCAGGGCTAAAACACCAGTGCTGGTGGTGGTTTCATCTTGACCCATGCCCGTTTGAGAAACGTGAGCTTGTACATGGGCCTGTTTTTTACTGTGTTTTTAAAGGAACGGCTCGGTGCTCCGAAGCAGGAGATCTACGTGGTGGTGGCGGATACCTGCCCCCACGCGGGCAATGAGGCCTGGTGCCCGGGCCACGAGGGCCACGCCAACAAGTTCGGGGTGAAGCACCACTTCGAC